>JAOYNC020051747.1:0-11055 GCA_025802115.2 Bertia moriformis
TAGAAAGCGTGGTGCCCTGGGCCGTGTACCTGGTGGGCAACAGCCACAACACTGCGACCGATAAGAGGCCACGCTCCCACTTCTGCTGTCACCATCATCCATTCCCCTCTCATCCGCCCGCACACTCAAGTCGTGCTTGATTATAGTCAGCTGACAACAATCCGGCCGGCCCAGAGGAGTTCGCCACACTGATCCACCACTGGGACCCTTCCAGGGCCGAGGTCGAGATCACCGACCCGGTAAACTGGGACAAGCAGGGGAGATACGACTCTCTGGTGGAGGCTGTTCGGGAGGCCGTCGAAGGCCACGACGTGATGGTGTATAGGGTCACCGGGAAGGGCGCGAGGGCGGAGTACTGGCTGATAGGGTACAAGACCAGGCCGTCGCAGCAGGGGCAGATTGTGGGAGTCAAGGCGCTGGCGGTGGAAAGCTAGATCTCGTCCTGGCTCGAGGCTGCCTGATCGTGTTCTACCATCGGCCGGGCATCGCGGCCGACCCCGAAGGTTCAAATGGGGGCCATGGCACTTGGGCGAGGCACTTGGGCCTCTCGGCTAGTCAAGTCAATTGTGGGACTGTACGCTCTGGTGCTCTAGTTTATATGACTGCTCTTCCTGACCCGTTCCGGCCAAGCGACACTCGGACACAACGTCCTAACCAGTTGCCCTGACTTGTCCAACTTGGCCCGACTGCAGCCGGCCGCAGCTCGGTTCGGCAACAAAACCGGACACCTTCAGCCATACCAGTGTCCAGTCAGCCAGGGCCAACCAAGCCTTTTTGCGAAGGAATACTCGGATGACGTCCTGCCTGACCAATTCCCTCAGCCTGCTCTTTGATCGAGTACAGATCTTGAGGCGACTGTGCACCTGCTGACAGCTGGCTAGTTAGGCATGCTGCCAGGTGATGGCCAGGCCGTCGGCCTGCGATCATGCTCCGACTCTCCTCCGCGCCCTGCGCCCCGACGCCGTTCTAGACTTCCGAACTCGAACATTACCGTAGTCCACTAAGCCGGCGTGACCTCTATTCCGGTTCCCCCCCTACCCACCATGGCTCCCAGTCTCGGAGCCCCGCTGACAGGCGACGGTGACCACACCTCTGCCGCCCTCGGCGCGCCCCTGATGCGCGACGGGCACCCCGCTGATCCGGACCATAGCGAAGGCGACGGCGACGGCGATGGCGACAACACCCCCTACGACACAGGTATAGACGGCGCCTCCGACTCGGGCCGGCCCAATGTCCCCGCCTCCACCACGCCCAGCCTGTTCGTGTGCCTACTCACCCTCGCGGCCGGAATCAGCGGACTGCTGTTTGGATGTGAGCTTGACCTTATATCAGACATGCGACCTCGTCATGGGCTCCAGACTCCCGCGCTGACAGACAGCCCCAGACGACACGGGAGTAATATCGGCCACCCTCGTCTCGGTTGACACGTCCCTCTCAAATCGAATCCTGACCTCACTTGACAAATCCCTCATCACGTCGAGCACGTCGCTGTTCGCCCTGTTCGCGTCCCCGCTGTCGTCCGTGCTGGCAGACCGGTACGGCCGGCGCGCTATCATCCTGTACGCCGACGTGCTCTTCGCACTGGGCGCGGTCATGCAGGCCGCCAGCCGCACAGTCGCGGCCATGGTCGCGGGCCGATGCGTGGTGGGGGCCGCCATCGGGGCCGCCAGCTTCGCGGTGCCGCTCTACCTGGCCGAGGTGGCCCCGGCCGCCCACCGGGGCCGGCTCGTGACCCTCAACGTGGTCGCCATCACGCTGGGCCAAGCGGTCGCGTACCTGGTTGGGTGGGCGCTCGCCGAGCATGCCGCGCCCGGAGTCGGGTGGCGCCTGATGGTCGGGCTCGGCGCCGGCCCGGCCGTTCTCCAGGTCGCCATTACCGCCTGCATGCCCGAGACGCCGCGGTGGCTCGTCCGGGCGGGCCGGGTCGCCGAGGCGCGGAGGGTCGTGCTCAAGGTCGGCGGCGACGGCGCGACGGCGAGGGGCGCGCGCCACGCCGCCGCCGTCGTGAAGGAGATCGAGCTTGAGGTCAGGGAGGAGCGCGACGCGCTCCGGAAGCGGGCGCGGGGACCGGGACGGGCGCGGGGACGCAGCCGGGGCTGGCTCGGCGCCTGGGACGAGCTTCTCGGCCAGGCGAGGAACCGGCGGGCGCTGGCGATCGCCTGCCTGCTACAGGGCCTCCAGCAGCTGTGCGGATTTGTGAGTTGTCGTCGTGGTCGATCGCAGGCGTCTGTGTACGGGCCCCGGCCAAGAGTTAATATTTTGACCTCCTCGTCCCCCCCCGTAGAACTCGCTGATGTACTTCTCCGCCACCATCTTCGCCATGGTTGGGTTTGATGTCCCGACCTTGACGAGCCTCAGCGTGGCGGTGACCAACCTCGTGTTCACGGTCGGGGCACTGTTTCTGATCGATCGGATAGGACGACGGCGGATCCTGCTGGTCTCGGTCCCGTTTATGATCCTCGGCTTGCTCCTGTCTGCTCGCGGCTTTTCCCAGCTGACGCTGCCCGCACCCGCGCTCTCCTCCCCACCCGCCTTCTCCCCCCCACCCGCCTTCTCCTCCCCACTTGCCTTCCCCTCAACCCCCGCCTCGGCAACGCCCTCCTCTCCTGCACCCGCCCCGCCGACGGACCGCTCCGCCGCCACGCTCATCCTCGCCAGCATCATGCTCTACGTGGCCGCGTACGCTCTCGGGCTCGGCACCGTCCCCTGGATGCAGAGCGAGCTCTTCCCGCTCGCGGTGCGCTCTCTCGGAAGCGGCATCGCAACGGGCACCAACTGGGCCGCCAACTTCGCGGTTGGGCTGACGTTTCTGCCCATGATGGATGTGCTTGGGCCGGCCGCGACGTTTGTGCTGTACGCGTCCGTGTGCGCGGTCGGGTACGCCCTCGTTGCAGCCGTTTATCCGGAGACGGCGGGGCTGAGCCTCGAGGAGGCGGCGGCGCTGCTGGAGGGGTGATGGGCGCTGGTGGAGGGGCAATGGGCGAGGGGCGACGGGCGACGGATGACTCGGTGGGGGGCGGGAGAAGAGCTCGGATCTACCAGACGGAAATTTGGGTAATAATTCAACTCATTGTCCAGGGGAAGGAACGACCTCCTGTGTGGGCCCGGAGCAACCCACCCACCCACACACAGACATACACACCTCTTGCCCACCGCACGAAGAACCAGGACTGCCGCTGACATCAGCCTTGTTCAAGTCTCGAGAGGGACGAGAACCTGCGTTCCCTTACCTATAACCGCCAAATCTTAACCTGGATGCTATTCTCTTCGCCTTTTTATCCCACATACCCTCTTGTCCTCCCGCTCCTCTTAGTTCTATGCTCTCCTCTCGGCTCACTGTTCCTCCCGGGTTTCCAGGCTGCGGCCGTCCGGCCATGTCGAGTGAGTATACGCCTCTTCCGGTCAGGTGAACATGGCAGGACTCGAATGATATACGACGATGTCTGATCCGTCCTCCCCTCGTCCCCAGCCGGCGCACGATGGAACCCCCAGACCGGCCGGACCAGTTGCGGCTGCGGCTGCAGCCACCGACAGATCCCGGCGGCGGGTCGGTGACCTCTCCTGTCTCGTGGACAGGCGCAGGCGCGGGCGCGGCCCAGTTGCGGGCCGGTACCAGCAGCAGCCCCAGCATGAGCGAGCTCTCGACCGAGCCGGATCTCGAGCGGCACACGACCGAGCTGCAGCGGATCGCGACCCACCAGACGCAGCGGGATGTCACGGTCGGACGCGGCCTCACCCCCCCGCGGAGAGTGGAGGAGTTGATGAGGAGAAGGCCGCTCCCGGCGTTCGGGGCCGGGAAGCCGTACCCGCCGCCGCTGCCGGACCACGAGGCATACGTGGTCGAGTTTGACGGACCGGACGATCCTCTGCACGCGCAAAACTGGGCGACCAGAAAGAAGTGAGAGAAACCATGGCGTGTGTACAATTTTTTGGCGTGTGGTGTGTGCCCCTTTTTTCCTGTGCTCTTCCCAGACGTGCGGTATATGTGTGTGTAGGTAAGAGAGTGCCTGTACGTGTCTGGGGGAGAGTATAGTACGTGTGTGTGTGTGCGTATGTTCAAGACAGTGAAAGCGAGAGTGAGGGCGAGAGTGAGTGAGTGAGTGGATGAGAAGGGGCAAGGTCGACGGGAAGAAGAGAGAGTAATGGCGTTTGCTGACGGCGGGGGGAGAGAGGGATGAGACTGAGCAATGACGTGATTACTACAGGATCTTGACCGCGACCATCTTGGCCTTCACTGCCATGACTGCCTCTTTCGCATCAAGCATCTTCTCACCCGCGACCGGCATGGTCAGCGCCCAGTACGGGGTCGGCACCGAGGTCGGCACCCTCGGGCTGTCGATCTACGTCGTGGGCTTCGCATTCGGGCCGTCAATATGGGCGCCCCTGTCGGAGCTGCGCGGCCGGCGGCTGCCCATCCTGGTCTCCGCGCTCGGCTTCACCCTCTTCAGCATCGGCTGCGCCGCGGCCGGGGACGTCCAGACCGTGATGCTGTGCCGGTTCTTCAGCGGCCTCTTCGGGGCCTGCCCGCTGGCCGTCGTCGCGGCCGTGTTCAGCGACATGTTCGACAGCCGGTCCCGAGGCGTGGCGCTGACGCTGTTCTCCGTCGCCATCTTCACCGGACCGTTCCTGGCCGGGCCGGCCGGCGGCTACGTGGCCGGCGATCCGCATCTGGGCTGGCGCTGGACCGAGTGGCTGGTCGCGATCATGGGGGCAGCCTCGCTGGTGGCCGTCGTGTTCGGGCTCGACGAGACGTACGCCCCCCAGATCCTGGTCACCAAGGCGGCCTCGCTGAGGCGGCGCACCCTCAACTGGGGCATCCACGCGAAGCAGGAGGAGGTCGAGATCGAGCTCGGCGAGGTCGTGCGCAAGAACCTGTCGCGACCGCTGCTGCTGCTCTTCACCGAGCCCGCGGTCCTGCTCCTGTCCGTGTACGGGTCCTTTGTGTACGGGCTGCTGTACCTGTTCCTCGCCGCGTACCCGATCACGTTCGAGCGGGTGCACGGCTTCTCGGCCGGCGAGGCGGGCCTGACATTTCTGGCCGTGGTGGCGGGCGAGCTCCTGGCCGGACTCGCCGTGATCTTGTCGCAGCCATGGTACGAGCGCAAGCTGGCGGCCAACGGGGGCGTGTCGGTGCCGGAGTGGCGGCTCCCGATCGTGATCGCGGGCGGGGCCGCGTTCTCGGCGGGCATGTTCTGGTTCGGCTGGACGGCGTACCGGCCCGGCGTGCACTGGATGGTGCCGACCAGCAGCGGGGTCCTCACCGGGTTCGGGCTCATGGCCATTTTTCTCCAGATGACCAACTATCTGGTGGACGCCTACCTGTTGTTGTGAGCAATCCAAATAACACAGAAAGAAAAAAATCCAGACGGGAGGCGGGCGGTAGGCGTGGGGCGCGGGCCCGCCGCCCCTCGTGTGAGGGCGGGGGGGGTGTGGGGGGGGAAGTGGACTGTCAAACTGAGCTGACCCGACCCGGTCGATTTCCGTGCCAGCGCCGCCTCTGTCTTGGCCGGCAATATCCTCATGCGGTCCCTCTGCGGGGCCGCGTTCCCCCTCTTCGCCGGGTACATGTTCGAGAGCATGGGGGTTCAGTGGGCAGCCACGCTGCTGGGCTGCGTGGCTGCGGCGCTGGTTCCGATCCCGATCCTGTTCTACCGGTATGGCAGCCGGATCCGGCAGCGGAGCCGGTTCATCGCGTTCGCGCCGACGCCGACGTCGACCGTGTCGGCGGAGACCGAGGCGGCGGACCCGAGCGAGTTCAAGATGGCGAGGCTGGCGGGGGTGGTGGTGACAAAGGCGGATGGCGGGGAGGCCGGACCCCGGCGGCGGAGGCGGCCGTCAGCAGGACTCCCGATGCAGCAAATGGTGTGATGGTGTAGGGTTGAGATGGGGGGGCCTTGAGACGGCTGAGATTGACCTATATCTATCACTATACCTATACCTATAACCATCTCTATCCATATCCCCATCCTCATCCCTATCCATATCCCCATCCCCATCCCCATCACTATCCGTATCCGTATCCCCATCTCTATCCACGTACATGTAGTTGATTGTGTATTGGACCAACGGTTTCGAATGATACGGGGAGCGAGTGCCGCTGCCGTCGTCGTCGCTGCTGACGATTGAGAGCAATGGGCGAGGAGCTGATGGATGAGGAGGGGCGGATGAGGAGGGATAAACGAGGAGGAGATGATAGATGAGAAGGAGCAAGAGACAAATGAGGAGACGGGAGAGATGAGAAAGGGACCGAGGTAAAATCGGTAATCTGATTAGTGAGTGCCGAGGCATGGTAAAAAGAAGACACCGGGGCATCCACCTCAAGGGCTGCCCAATATGATCCCGACTCGCAGAGCGGCTATGCTTTGGCCCAAACCGGGGGCGAGCCTGGCCCAGTCCAGATCCGAGACTCGGTACAGGAAGATGAATCAATGGACACCCCCAGTCGAGGCCTAGACCGAATCAGGCGAGGCCCTCTTGGATGGGAAGAGAATTGGTGGCCAAACAGGCATGTTTCTTTGTGCATGACTGGCGGGTCCAATCAAAGGGTACGAAGGGATGGAGAGGGTACAAAGGGAAGGAGAGTGCATGAAGATATGGAGAGTGCATGAAGATATGGAGACTGTCTGGGGGGATAGAGAATGTATGGGGAGATGCTGTCATCTCTGGATAGGGTGCCGCCGCATTGACACGGCATGTCGAGCAACATGTGGCATGATGTATTGGTCGTGTTGACTGCCACCTGGCCAGCTCACGAGCTCTATCTTGTGCAGTGTGCCCCACCACTATAGATTCCGTTTGCTACTGGGATCTGCAATTTCCCGCTTTACAATCTGCTATTGCTACAAAATTTGCTATTCTTGGCTTCAACTTTTGAAACTCTCATGGAAATAATCCAAGGGCCAAGCAAGCAGTGGGCAACCCCGACCTGCTTTGAGTGGCTTGGCAGGCCCACGTCACTTTTACAAGTGGCCCAAGGTTATGCATCCCAATATCTTACCTAGATCGGCAACCTAATACAAAAAGGTCGACAGTGGCCTGCGACTTGCCATGGATGGCCACATGGTGGACTCGCTAGTGGTCAGTAATGACACCAACTGAAGGCGGGCGCCCTCCATGGGGAGATGAGGACTGGGGGACGCTCAAGCTCAAGCTCAGGTGTGCTCAGCTGCTGCAACTACATATCTTGACTTGTCACCATGCCGGTCTGGAATCTGGAGGGCCAAGGGAATATCGCAATTGGCGTGGAAATCTATATCTCCTTATCGGCGCCTGCCCCCGATTGGGCCGAGCTGAGCCACGCAGGCACGCACGTGACTTGGCCACGGACGTGGTGGTGGTGCCCCAGCAGCCCCAGCCCAGCGTGAGATGAGACACAACACACCAGCGCCCAACCTGGCTAGGGTCCTGCTTGGGGGCCAAGAGAACAAGGCGGACAGACGGGCAGCCAGACGGCAGCCAGACCGACCGACAGAGAGACCAGAGAGCCTGGCAGACAACGACCAAGTTGGCCGCCCCGTCGATCAACCACTCAATCAATCACATCTGGACCGGGCGCCAGATCTACCTCGTATCTGGCCTGTGGCCCCGATATACCCCTGACTGACCGGCCGACCGACCGATCAACCAACCGACCGACTGACCGACCAGCCCTCGTGGTTCTTGCTGGCGCGTCCGCCCGCCCGACTGCCAGCCCGGCCGAGCCCGGCTCGTGATCGCATCCCTCCGCGATCACGCGCACGCCCTCCCCCTCCCGAACGCACGGCACACCATACACGATACACAGCACGATCGAACCCCAAGTTCCCCGGCGGCCAGCCGGCTGCCTATCTGCTCCTCCCTCGCCTGATCAGCGATAATGCCGGCGCGCCACCCTGCTTCTCCCCCTGCTTGATCTCGATAATAGCGCTCGCTCGGCGCCTCCTCCTCCCTCCCGTTGGCCCTTGGGTGCCTCTCCTCATTTGGTCGCTGTCCGGTTGTGGTTTCTTGGGTATCACAAGCATCACTACCACATAGACGGACGGGCGAGTGGCCGGTGGTCGTCTCGGTTCCGCTGATTTACTTGTCAAGGTCGAATCCTCTTTCTTGGGGGACGGTACCAAACACCAACCACCATCAACATCCTGGCCCCGGTGGGTGGTTGCAAGGACATGACAGGGAGAGCTTGATCAAGAAAGACAAGAGAGAACCAAATACCACCGCCACGATGCAGGCGCCGCAGAGACCCTATCCTCACAGGCGCTCGCCCGGAGTCGAGTCGGGCCCACCCCAGAACCGATCTGACTCCCCTGGTGCCGGGGTTCAGCCCAGGGGATCCGTCACCTCCACAAGATCTGCCCCGTCCACCGGGTCAAAGCAAACAACAAAACCCGCTGGGCCCGTGGGGCCTGCAGGGCCGGCCCCGGGGTCAAATGTAGGTGCCAACCCTCACACAAGCAAGACACAGGATCTCTCCGAGAGACCCAGCAGAGACCAAGGATGCAGGAAAAGACCGCAGGAGACAAGGGGAACAATGAGCAAACGGACCCCAGCCGAACAGAATGAGCAAACGTGACTGGATGCTGACCGCACCAGCCGCCGCCCTCCTCCAACCACGCCATGCCGCTGTCCCAGATCGAGAAGAGCGTGACCCACCTCCTGGTCGCCACCAAGCAGCTCCTCGAGACCTTGACCCAGTGGTCGCGAGGCCAGGCCACCGACTCGCAGGTGTCCGACGTCTATGTCAAGCTTGGATACGAGTTCAACATGGCCTGCCGCGCCTTTGCGGCCATCAACGTCGACACGTCCGACCTCGGCAACGTCCCTGACCTGCTGCGCACCATCCTGGAGGCGACCCTGAGCCAGGAGGCAAGCGTAGAGAGCCTCGAGAAGTATCTGCCGCGGATCCGGGATATCATCATCAACCTGCTCCACGGCCTGAAGCGCAAGCAGCAGAAGCTGCGGCAGAGGCAGGGCCAGGGCCAGCGGGAGCCACAGCCGCCGCCGCCGCAGTCCCGGGACGGGCCGGCACCCGAGCGGACCTCCAGCGTCGGGAGCGCCAGCAGCGGCCTCACCAACATGCTGGATGAGGGGATCGAGACCGGATATCGGACCGCAGGCGACCTGCAGCGGGGCGACTTGCTGCCGTCGGGCTTCCTCCACACGTCCCCGCGCCGCCAGTTCCAGCCGGCCGGCGGCGCGGGCGGTGCGGGCACCAGCCGGGATCCCTTGCGCGGCTCGGTCGGCCTGGACCAGTCGTCGTCGTCATCATCATCGTCCACCCTATCCAGCAACACGATGCAGGGCATCCCGGTCATGCTCCCGTATCCCGAGAGCGACAACATGCCGATGGGCTCGCCATTGCCGCTGCCGCCGCCGCCACCGCCACCCCCTCCCAAGCCAGGCTTCGGCATCGGCGAGTTCCCTCCCCCGCCACCCCCCCCGCCTCCCGAAGCCAAGGGCGGCAGCGCCCTGGCCGCCCTGCAGAAGGGTGGAGATCTCGAGAGGCGCGCATCGCGCCGGTACTCGCAGTACCAGATATCGAAGCACCTGGGCGGGACCACCAACGGCGTGCCGATCCTCCCGCCGCAGAACACGCCGGTCCCGAACCGCGGCAGGGGCGATGTCAAGGAGTCGATGCGGGCCGTCCAGGTCCGGGAGACCCTGCGCCACAACCGCAACGTGTCCAGCATCTCGCGGCCCGGCGTCGGGGGATACGAGTCCCCATCCCCTGCCTATGCCCCGCCCCGCCGCATCTCCGAGGAGCCAACTGGGATCGGGGGCGGCGGCAGCAGCGGCAACGTAAGCGTCATGTCTGACGCCACGGCCGACAGCCCGGTCAGCCATTCCCCCGATGACCGATACCCGAGAGCCACTGCCACCGTCAAGGGCCCTCTGCAGGACCCGTTCCCGATCCGGGCCCCAGACGGGCCCGAGACGCCAAAACAGCGGACGGCCGAGTCGCTGCTAGGCAGGGATCCAGATCTGGAGGCGGCTGCCGTCAAGCCGACCACCGAGCAGCGGCAGCAGCAACAGCAGCAGCAACAACAACAACAACAACAACAACAACAACAACAACAGCAGCAGCAGCAGGAGCAGCAGGAGCAGCAGTACCAGCAAAAGAGCCAGCAGCTACAGCAGCAGCAGCCCCAGGATGACGTGTTTGCCGGCCGGGCCCAGACCCCCTCGACCCCGCCTGCCAAAGAACTCACCCTGTTCCTGCAGTACAAGTCCAAGGTCAAGAAGCTGATGCTGGCCGACGGCTACGACGAGCTCTCCATTGGCCGACTGCAGCTCGCCTTCATCGACAAGTTCTCGTGGAACACCCACAGCAACGGGGCCGACCTGCCGGAGATCTACATCCAGGACCCCGTGTCCGGCGTCAGGCACGAGCTCGAGGACCTGTCCGACATCAAAGACCGCACCGTGCTGGTGCTCAACGTCGAGGTTCTCGACGAGGTCCGCCGCCACATTGACGACGGCATCTCCGGGCTCGCCAGGCTGGTCCGAGAGGTCAAGCAGAACGTCGACGACCACGGCCAGGCCCTGCAGCTGGTGTCGGACCGGCAGCAGGAGGCCGCCAAGGAGATGGCCCGCCTGGCCGCTGCCGAGCCCTCGTCGTCGTCGCCGGGAGCCGGAGGGCGGGGGCCAGAACGATCCTCCGGCGGCAATGCAGATGCTGGAAGATCGGCTGACGGTCCACTTCGACGAGATTTGCGCGCTGCCCCTGGCCGAGTTGCTGGAACGGCGTTACGAGAAGTTTCGCAATATCGCACAGTTTTACACATCCACCTAGCTGCCTGAAGGAGCCTGCCCTGGCGAATCGCCACCGGGTGGGATTCTTCCGCCCCTTTCGAGAGAGTATTGCCTTTGCCTCCCACCACGCCCCCGCCTCCCCTGCATGGCTATACCGAGCGAGCACGCCGGCTGCCTCAGTTGCTGCTCTTCGCGGGGTTCGCAGCCTGGTATTTTGGCTCAGAGGCGCTGGCTTCGCGGGCGGCCATGGTCTGGGCCTTCTCTGCGACCGCGGGGTCCCAGCTTGCGGCCATGGCGATTGGGACGGGATAGATGGTCCGGAAG
>JAOYNC020051852.1:0-11048 GCA_025802115.2 Bertia moriformis
ATTCGCGGCCCAGCCGATCACGGAAGACGCGCTGCTCACGGGACCTCTTGAACCCACGAACGAGGCTTACGCCATTGCCAAGATCACTGGCATCAAGCTCGTTCAATCCTACCGGACACAGTTCGGGCGCGACTTCATCTCGGCTATGCCCTCGAACCTCTACGGGCCAGGCGACAATTTCGATCTTGCTTCGAGCCACGTCCTCCCGGCGCTCATCCGCAAGGTTCACGAGGCCAAAAACTCCAACGCGCCGTGGATCGAGATCTGGGGGTCGGGAACGCCGCGTCGCGAGTTCCTTCACGTCGATGACTGCGCCGACGCACTCGTGTTCCTGCTTAAGTCCTATTCCGGAGCCGAGCACATCAACGTCGGAAGCGGGGACGACGTTTCGATTATCGAGGTGACCCGACTCGTGTGCGACGTCGTCGGGTACACCGGAGAGATCCGGCACGATCGCTCCAAGCCGGATGGCACGCCGCGCAAGCTTATGAGTTCCGCAAAGCTGAGAGAACTGGGCTGGACGCCGTCCGTTGGACTTCGTGATGGCATCGCCGCGACATACGCATGGTACCTACAGCACGGCCAAGACGACACGAGGGGAGTGCGCGCCGTTTGAGGCGGCGCACGACGGACGCGTTGCAAGACTGATATGCCCCTGGGCTGGAGCCTCGCGCGCCTCCGGGCTGTGTTCCCGGAGCCGCCGCGGATCTCGGTCGTGTCATGGCATAACGGACT
Source organism: Bertia moriformis (assembly GCA_025802115.2). NCBI lineage: Eukaryota > Fungi > Ascomycota > Sordariomycetes > Coronophorales > Bertiaceae > Bertia > Bertia moriformis. The sequence continues at coordinate 736 of JAOYNC020051852.1, forward strand.
TGGCGTGCGCGTTCCGCTACGCGCTGACCCGCTGTGGCGCCCTAATACCGATCTGCGCTGATGACGACCTGTGACCGTCATTCCGGGGCGGAGTTCGGCAGGGACCACGTCGCGCAAGGGGCGGCTAGGTGCTGAACGGATGGCACGGCCCGCTAAGCGGGATGGGGTGGCCATCGGAGGGGCGCAGCTGAACCCCGGAATCGGACACTACGGCGTCGATCGCTCAGGCTCCCCGATCCCGGATCTTCGCTTCGCTGCGTCCGGGATGACGGCGACAGGGGAGCGGTGAGTGACCTCACTCAGCAGCGGTTCTCGTCAACGCAGATCGCTCTTATCGCGTTAGCTGTTGCAGTTCTGTACGGTGTTCTGCGGTGGATGGGGGTTAGCGTTGGACGCGGCGATATTCTCGACTTGGCTGGACGGGATTAGGTCTTTGACGCGTGAGCAGCGCCGAGAAGCCCTTCTGCTGATGGCCCATCCTGAGGCGGACGATGCGCCTGACGGAACGATGAGCGAAGCCGCGTCGAAAGCCCATACGGCGAGGGTGCGCCCGCAGGGCGATGAGGTGCAACACCTGGCGGCTTCATCCGCCTTGCCGGTGGGGATCGATGTTGCGATCGACGCGCTGACGATGGTTGCGGGCTGTCGGGTTGAAAGGCGCGGCTGCCCGCACTGTGACGCGAAGGACGTGCGGCCCTGGGGACGCGCGCACGGGTTGCCGCGCTATCGCTGCGTGGAGTGCCGACGAACCTTCAACGCCCTGAGCGGGACGTCGCTCGCGCGTTTGTGGCATAAGGACCGCTGGCTTGATCAAGCCCGGGCCTTGATGACCGGGGAGAGCGTCGCGGAGGCCGCACGCCGCTGCGGTGTTGCCTACACAACGGCGTTCCGATGGCGTCACCGCTTCCTTGTGGCACCCGCACGGGACAAGCCGACACGCCTGAACGGCATTGTTGAAGCCGACGAAACGTTTATTCTCGAATCCTTCAAGGGCAGGCGAACCGATCTGCCACGGGCCGCGCGAACGCGGGGCGGAAAGCCGACCAAGACCGGCTTGTCGGCGGAGCAGATCCCGGTTCTCGTCGCGCGCGACCGTGCCGGCGCGACTATTGATGCGGTCTTACCCAAACTCGACCGGGCCTCTGTGACCGCGGTCCTCTCCGGGGTGGTGACACCGGCCAACTCGTTATGCCTCGACGGCGGCAAAGCCATTGCGGCTTTCGCGCGGGTGAGTGGCATTCGCTGCCATGTGGTGCCAAAACCAGGCGGCCCAAAACCCGGTGCGCCGGAGTTCCACATCAACAACGTCAATGCCTACCACAGCCGTCTCAAGCAGTGGCTCCGTCCGTTCCACGGCGTGGCAACCAAAAACCTGCCGCACTATCTCGGTTGGCGAAGAACGATCGAGGCCTTCGGTCAAACAAAGCACCCAGTCCAATGGCTGAACGCGGCTATCGGAGCAGGGGCTTACCAACAGATAACGCTATAAGAGCCATGCAGGTTGATATAAGCCGTGTCCTGAATGACGGCGGGATCGCGCTCGACAAGAACTCCGCAGAACGTGCCCTGCGTGGCATTGCAGTCGGCCGCCAGACCTATCTCTTCGCCGGATCGAGCGGGCGACAAGCGCGCGGCCGCCGTCTACAGCCTCATCGACCCCGCCAAGCTGAGCGGTGTCGATCGCGAAATTTACCTGCGCAATACCCTGCCGCGCATCGCCGACCATCCCGCCACACGCCTCAATGCCTGCTGCCTGGGGCTTGAGTAACCATCCTGAACACCGCTCAAGTCGCCTGACGAACAGGGCCACTCACCGCGCTTGCGGAGCGAACTCTCCGAGCAGTCGCTCATCCGGATCTGCCATGTCGTGGTCCTGGACGGGCCACAGAGACGCGACTGAACGCTCAGCGCTTAAACGTTGCGCTCGACGCGCCGTACCGGCTTCCGAGCAGCACAAGGTCAGACAGGGCATTGGGCTGCTTCATTGGCGGGTTGTTGTCGGCGAGCGCCGAGCCGACCGTGCCGGTGCCGATTACGAACGGGTGATCGCAATTCTGGCAGGTGTCGTTCTGGAAAACCGTCCCTAGAAGAGTCGGCGTAGGTCCTGTGCGCCCGCCGGCCGGCTCGATGTGCATCAGGGCGACGAAGCCTTCCTGCGAGGCATAATCCTCCTTGCTCGAGATGAGGTTCGGAACGTTTGCAGTGATCTTGTTACGCCGGACCGCGATCCCGATCTGCGCCACCCCATAGGGCTCTACGTCGGAACTGACGCTCGCGAGGATGATGTGAGACATCCAGAGCCGTGTCGTATTGGCGATCGCGTTGCCCGAAATGTTGATGTTGTACTGAACAGTGAACATCTTCTGCGCCACGTTCTGGTAGGCCCGAAGAAAGATCCCACCGCCCTGAGCGATCTTGTTGTCGAGAATGTCGACGTTGCTCACCGAGCTCTGGTAGAGCCAAATTCCGCGCGGGTTCCCGATCAACGTGTTGTTGGCCAGAACAGCATCCCTGAGGCCCCAAACAAACGTCGAATAGTGGCTGCCCGCCGCCGGCACGACGTCCCACGGGCGGTCGACCGTCAGGGTCTTGCCGGAATATTTGACCACGCGACGCGTCTGACCGGCCCCGGGACCCGAGACGATGGCCACGCCGTAGTTCTCGGGCAGTCCGGTGCCGAACGGATCGATGTTGATCGTATTGCCCGGGTCGGTCAGGGTCTGGTCGCCCGCGGATTGGACGGTGCCGATGTTCTCGGTCCTGAACCCACCGCCGCCTTCGATCAGGAAGGTTTCCCCGTCGTTGCGGTTCTGGTTGGACACGGGGCCGTTCACAACGTTGAAGAGGTTGCCGACAAGCGCGACGCGGTAGGAGAAGTCGGCCACGAACGAGTGGTGGACGACGATGTGGCTCTCGTTCTGCGTGATCGCGTTGCGCGAGAATTCATTGTTCAGGAAGGCGGCGTCGTGAACGAACTGGAACGTCGGCGAGCCGTTCGTATTCAGTGTCCTGTTGTTGCGGAACACGAGCCCGGCGGCATGATCGAAGCGGTAAGGGTTCTGATCGTTGTAGCTGCCGGTCTGGATGACGGAATTGAACTCGAAAACAAAGTCGGTATTCGACGTCAGGAACCATTGTCGCGACACACCCATGTTGAGGGTCACTCGGCGAATGTAGCTTCTTGTGTTGCCGCGCCAGATCATGCCTTCCTGAACCGGACCGGCGTTGACGAGCGCAAGGTCCTGAAGACCCACAAGATCGAAGTTCTCTGCGTAGATGGGATAATTGCCGGCGTAGAGCAGCGTCGTCGCCGCTTGGCCAGCGCCCCTGAGGATCACGCGCGACGCGAGATTGACCGTGCTGGCGATCCGGCACGTTCCCGCCGGCAATTCTACCACGCCACCTCCGGCCTGCTGCACGCTTATAATGACGCTTTCGATAGCCCAGGTGTCATCGGTGCGACCGTCACAAACGGGATGGGCCTGGCTCACGCGGGTTGAGAAATCGAAGCCCGCAGCCCAGCCCACCCCGAGACCGAGCGGGTCGCCACGGCCCGAGCGAACCGGGACTGCGAGTTCCAGGCGACTGGCGCCGCTACCGTTGCCGTTGTCCACCAGGATCTCGGCATTCGCCGTCGGCGCGATATCGGTCGGGGCGGTTGCGGCGAGCATGATCCCGGTGCTGGCGTTCAGATCGATGGTCGCGGGCCGGCCGGCGATCTTGATCGACGGCGTGGATCCGGCAACCTTCAGGTTCAACCCGAAGACGCGGAAGCGCCCGCCGGGAACCAGGTGGGTCGCATCGAGGTGCCGTGGCAGAGCCGCATTGATCTTGATCCCGACGCTGGACCCCGCCTTGTTTTCCAGATGGAGAATGAGGGGGCTCGGCAGAGACGTGGGGAGTTGCACGGAGACCTGCATGCCCGGCACGCGATTAACGATGGCGAGGGGTGCGGTTCGGGTTCCCGGCGCACCCAGATAGGCCTCGGTCGCAGAATCGAGATTCGCGCCCTGGATCGAGACGATGTCGCCCGCGACGGCCTGAACCGGCGCATTGAAGATTTTCGGTTCGAGGGCCGGCGCCGCGACGGTCGCCGTCGAGATCAGGTTCCAGAACGGCAGCAGAGCAACGGCGCTTATGATCCTCGCAATCCGAACCATTCTCACCTCCAGAACGCCCCTGCGCAATGTTACGACCCTGCAAGGGACGTGCAGCGATTCCAAGCCGCTTCTATTCTAGGGTACGTTCGCCCGGATCTGCGTTTTTCCTGCAAAAATAGTTGCTGGTTGCATGCCCAATCCGTCGCATTGCACGTACAAATCAAGAGACCGATCGTCGATGGCCTCGCGAGCCTGTTCGGGAAAATCTACTGTCCTGAGGGTGAACGGGGCCACCTCGACGCATATCGCCCTTGCGTTTCGGACGCGCTGGCTGGGGCGGTCGCTGCGGGTGAGGAATGCCGGACATTCCAAACAGCCTATGCCACACAGCTTTTGCCATGCCGCTCAGCCCGGAATGCCGAGGCACGAGACAAGTAGCCATCTTCGAGAGATCGCCACTTGGCGGGCTGAGCGCCGCCCGGCTTCGTTCACCAACGAAGCAACGAAATGACGGCAGATCCTATTACAGAACAGGTCCGGGCACCTCCGGTGCTTCTCACGCATGTGCGGCGGAGATGATACACGGCGAACGCCAGAACACGCCGACAAACTGCGATTGACTTTTAGTGCGCCCGAGAACAGGATGACGTTGATTTTACAAGGTTTCAAGATGTTTCGTCGGCTTATATTCGGGTTTGGCGCAAACGCAGTCGGTCAAGCTTTCACGATTCTCATACAGATCTCCTCCCTGCCTGTTTTTCTGGCGTTCTGGGATGCTTCGACCTACGGGACATGGATCCTCATTTCGGCACTTCCCGGTTACCTCGGCATGGCCGACATCGGCATTGTCAGCGTGGCCGGAAACAAGATGACGATGGCTTTGGGGCGGGACGACGGAGACGAAGCCAACAAGATCTTCCAAAGCGCCCAGCTCTTCCTGGTTGTGGTTTGTTCGGGTCTCACCGCCATTCTGATCCCCGCAACTCTGCTATGGCCGGCAGCCCAGGACGTCACCTTGGACATGCGCCTCGCGCTCATCGCGCTCATCGGCAGTGTCCTGATCGCGCTCTACGGCGGACTGGCGGATGCCGTCTTCAAGGCGACGGATCGTTACCCGCTTGGCACCCTTCTGGGTCAGTTCGCCCGCTTGGCCGAGTGGGCCGGCTACATGCTCGGCCTTCTGCTCTTCCGGTCGTTTTTCGGCGTCGCGTTTGTCGGGTTTCTGGCGCGCATGTTGATGACCGTGGTCATGATCGCGATAGGGCAGCGCGGGCGGCATGGCCTGCGCCTCGGCTTCGGCCAAGCCGATCCCACCGAGCTCAAGCTGATGCTCCATCCCGCCATCTCGTTCATGGCCTTTCCGCTTGCCAACGCCTTGAGTTTCCAAGGCGTGACGCTCGTGGTCGGCGCGCTGGCCGGCCCGTCGGCCGTGGCGATCTTCAATGCCTACCGCACGCTGGCGAGGGTCGCGGTCCAACTGACCTCCATGTTCAGCCTCACGCTCTGGCCCGAATTCGCGAAGCTCTTCGGACTCGGAGGCTTCGGGGCGGCCAGCCTCCTTTTCCGGAGGTCGACCCGGCTCGGCGCCCTGATGGCGGCCCTGTTCAGCCCGGTGCTGTACGTTTTGTCTCCCTGGCTCTTGAATCTTTGGACACACGGGCGCCTCCCGTTCGAGCCGACCTTGATGGCGCTCCTCCTCGCTTACGCGGCGATGGCTGGCCTGTGGCATGTTCCGCGCGTGTTCCTCATGTCAACAAACCAGCACATCGGGCTGTCCGGCTGGTCGCTGGCAGCCGGCATCCTCTGCGTCGCGCTCTCGTGGGGTCTGGGAGCCGCATGGGGCGTCAACGGGATTGGAGCCGCGATGCTGTTGTCGGAAGCCGCGATCGCCGCCATCTGCATCTATCTCGCAAACCAGTGCTTCGTGCCAGCGCGGTTGACTCCGTTGGAGCACCGGGCATGACATCCGCAATTGGCCGGGCAGACGCTTCGAAACACGGACGAATGCGCTGATGACTTTTTTCAGGCAAGCAAAGGAAGCGTTCCTCGTTCCGCTCACGCGAAGCGCGCAGACCGAGCTCGTCGGCGAGGTTGACCAGTGGGCGGTTCTGAGCGGGTCGCTGTCGGCGGAGTCTTTCATCGTGTCCGCCGGCGTGGGACATTCCATTACCTTCGAGCAGGACCTAATCCGCCGTTTTGGTACCGAAATCGTCCTGCTCGATCCCTCCCCCACCGGCGTGAACACCGTTTCCCGCCTGACCGATCGGCGCAAGCTTCGCTTCCACGAGCTCGGTCTGGCGGCTCAAGCAGGCGAGATCCAGTTCGGCCTCCCCGAACACGAGGACGAGGGGTCTTTCCGAAAGGGGAGCGGCAACGACGCGGTATCGTTCAGATGCACGACGCTGCCCGCACTGCTCCGCGAGCACAAGCGGCACAAGATCGACCTGCTCAAGATCGATGTGGAAGGCTTCGAATACGAGATCATTCAGTCGATCTTCGACAATGCGATAGTGGTCGACCAAATCTGCGTCGAGATCCACCACAACCGCGTCATCGCCATCGATCAGACCATCATCGATGCTGCACGCCTGATACTCCGACTGGCGCGGAACAACTATGTGGTGATCTACAACAAGAACATGGATTTTACGTTCATCAAGCGAGATCTTTTGGCGCTGCAGGCCCGGCAGAAGATCGCACCAAACCCGGTCACGGGCTGAAGGCTGCCGTTTGCTCTGGACGTCAGCTTACGCGGTCCAAGTCCTTTCCGAATCCAGATTTCAAGTAGTCGCCAAACTCCTCGTGGTGGAATGCGTTCGATCCAAGCCCCTCGTAGAGCTTGATCTTCTGCATCCGTACCTTGTTGTAGACGACCCCCAAGCACTTCGAGGCGATCTCGCCATCGCTCAGAATGGTGTTCTTCACCATGGCCTGGGCCGTGCGTCCCCATTCGACGACGACGATGAGCCCGTCGAAGAACGAGGCGGCCGCGCGAACTCCCACCACGGGACCCACGGGTGGGAGATCGACCACCACGTAGTCGAACATGCTCCTCGCTTCTGCGATGACGTCCCGCATCTTGGGCGAGGACAAGACGTGGCTGGAATGAGCCAACCGCGTCTGCGTCGTGGTAGGCAGGAACGCCAAACCGGATTCCTGCTCGGTCTGCAGGCAGTCGACGAGGCGTTTCTTGCCTTGAAGGACCTCGAGCAAACCGTGCGAGGCGTTGGGCGTGAGCGCGCCCGTTAGGCCTCGCTGATGAAGATCGCCGTCGATCAGGATCACCGATGCGCCCATGCGCCCAAGCAGCGATGCGAAGTTCTTCGCGATCGTTGTCTTCCCCTCATCCGGCGCGACCGACAAAATTCCGATGACCTTGCCGCCCTGCGGATCGATCCTGAGATCCGCCGCCACCTTCATGCTCTGCAGCGTTTCGCTGAAGCTCGAGAACGGATGATCCAGGCTGTATCGCATCAGGGGATCGCGCTGTGAGATCTGGCCCGGCTCAGGAAGCGGCTGGCCACCTTGCCCTTCGGGTCGCGACGGCTTGACGATGGGTAACATGCCGAGGAATTCCAGGCGCAAACCCGTGCGGGTATCGGATGCGGTCCGAAAGACGCGGTCGCGGTTCTCACGGATCACCGCGCCTCCGATACCGGCCAGAAGTCCGAAGACAAGGGACAGCATGGTTACGACGGGGCGCTTGGGATAGGCCGGCGACGCGGGAGGAGACGCAGAGGTGATGATGCGCGCCTCGGCTTCGGGAAAGGCTTGATGCTCCTGCACGTCCTGGTAGCGCTGCAGCAATTCCTCGTAGATCTTACGGTTGTTGTTCACCTCGCCTTCGACGATCCGCAGGGCGACGAGCTGCCGTTCCGCATCCGAGTTCTGCTTGGCGAGATTGCTCAACGCGTCACGCAGCCGCTGCTCCTTGGCCTCGGCGACCTCGGCGTCGCTCTTGTAGGCGTCGGCGAGCCGGCTCATCTCGGCGAGGATTTGAGCCTTGTAACCATCCCTCGCGTTCCGAAGCGCCACGGCTTGCGGCTGATCCGCTCCAACGCTAGCGACCACCTGCTTCTCGATCTGGACGGCGCGCTGATAATTGGCTCTCAACTCGTTCATCATCGGATTTGCGAGCGTGTCAGACACCACGCTGTCGACGTCTCCCGCCGCAACAAGCTGCTGAAGTTGCGTGTAGCGAGCCTGTGCCCGCGCGGTTTCGCCCTGTGCCGTCGTGAGTTGCACGCTGATCTGCGACAACTGCTGCTCGCCGATGAGATGCCCGTCCGTGGTGATGAGCCCCAGTTCGGCCCTGCGCTTCTGGAAATCGAGATCCGACTGCGTCCATTTCGTCCTGAATTCGAGAATTCGCTTCTCCAGCCATTCCTTGGTCTGCTGCATGGCATTGAACTTCGCGGCGAGTTGATCGCCCACGTAGGCCTGCGCGAAGCCGTTCGCGATAAGCGCGGCCAGTTCCGGATCCGTTGACGTGTAATCGACATCGATCACGTAGCTCCGGCCGACCCGCCTCACCGCCAGACTGGATTCGAGCTGGTCGAGGTAGCCCTGGCGCATCTTGTTTCGGGCCGCCTGTTCCGACAGCGGCGCATCGGTCGCGCCCGACTTTCCACCGCGCAGGGCCGATCGCACGCGATCCGACCAGCGGGACAGCGCACTGGTGGGCGGGTTGGTGAACTCCGGGTTCTCGGCGAGCTTGAGTGTCGAAAGGACCGAGGAGGCCGTTCCCTCGGATTTCAGAACTTCCAGCTGGCTGTCAATAGCGCCGGAGTCGTAGGTGAGGTCGGCGATTGAGGCCGACAGTGTCGTTTTGTCCTTCGCGCTGTCGATGATGAGAATGGACGTCGCGGTATAGCGCGGCACGGATTGCGCGATATAGGCCAGCCCGCCAGCAACGCCTATCGCGCAGAAAGCCAGTATCAACCAAACTTGCCGGCGTGCCGCTTTGATTAACTGATCGAAATCAAAGTCAGGCTCGGAAACCGCTGAACTGGCCAAGTCATGATGTGTTTTTGAAACGACGTTCATTAAATGACCCGGGCGACGAAGCGCAATACGGTTGCATGGGTAAACCCGAGCGTCCGCCCCCCTCTCTTTACTACAACAGTCCGCAACACGGCAAGCGTTCGCCGAGTCGATCACCTTCACCTATCAGTCAAGCTTGTCAGGAAAGTTGAGCCTGTGTCCGAAAACATGTGGACAGTCGCTCAGTCAGTTCGTAAAGTTTTTATGAACAGTGGAGGCGGCGAGCCGCATCGCCGGTATCGATTGTTCCACTGAATTGTTATTTTGGTTAACGCATTGCACCTCCTGGGATAACGGACTTGAAAAAGCGAGTCTTGATTTATGGAATGAATTACGCGCCTGAATTTGCTGGCGTGGGAAAGTATTCCGGTGAGATATCTGAGTATCTCGCAGGCGCCGGTGATCACGTCACGGTTGTAACGACGCCGGCTCATTATCCAGGATGGCGCGTTCAGACGCCTTATCGGGGCGGGAGGTACCACTTCGAGCGACTCAACGGCGTGCACGTGTTGCGGTGCCCGCTGTTGCTTCGGCAACGCATGGGCGGGCTTTGGCGTTTACTTGCCCCCTTCACCTTCGCGCTCACCTCGGCACCCATCGTGTTGTGGCAGATTCTGCGATGCCGGCCGGAGGTCGCTATCCTCATCGTCCCCACCATGTTCGGCGCCCCTGTGCTCCTGTTGGGTGCGGCTCTCGTGGGGGCGCGCACCATCGCTCATGTTCAGGATCTCGAGGTGGACGCCGCATTCGCAGTGGGCCACCTGGCAAAGTGGCGATGGCTTAAACATGTTGGAACCGTCTTCGATCGGTTCGTGATGCAGCGCTTCGAACAGATCATCACGATTTCGGACCGGATGGCCGAGAAGATTTCGCAGAAGGGGGTCAACCGCGATCGCATTGCGGTGATACGCAATTGGGTGGATCTCGAACAGATCCGCCCGCTGGAGGTTGAAAGCCAGTACCGCTCCAAATTGGGTTATCGATCCGACGATTACATCGTGCAATATTGCGGCAACATCGGGCGCAAGCAGGGACTGGGCGTGCTGCTGGACGCTGCTTCCCGTCTGGAACAACAGCCCGGACTTCACTTCGTAATCGCTGGCGAGGGTCCGGCCAAAGCCGAGCTCATGGCTCGCTACGGTCATCTCGCGAACGTGCGCTTCCTGCCGT
>JAOYNC020052052.1:0-11034 GCA_025802115.2 Bertia moriformis
CGGCGGCTGCGGCGGCGGCGGCGGCCGCCCGCCGTGGCCGTGGTGCGCCGCCATTCGGGGAGAGCTGTGCTCGAGAGGGGCAGCGCTCGCGGGCTGGGTGGGGTCGCAGCGATGCAGCAACACCAGTCGAGTCGGGGGTGCGCAACGCTATGTTCGGTCGTCGGCTAAAGCGTGTTCGGGTCGCTCGTGCCGCTGTTGCGTGGTCGCAGGGGGTATAGGCCACAGTGGCGCGATGTTGCGCAAAATCGACTACTATTGGAAAAGAAGATGGATATGCAGTGGACGGGGTGGCGTTGGCGTCTTGCGATGACGGGGGGCGCCGTGCGGGCGACGTTGTTGGGAAGGGGGAGGTGTGGCCTGCGGTGGCAACTGCGGGTGTGGGTACGGGGATCGGGACAGTGACGATGGTGGGTGGTGGTGGTGGTGATGGTGGTGGTGGTGATGGTGGTGGTGGTGATGCTGCTGCTGCCGCTGCTGCTGTCGCCACCAGGCAAATCGGAACAGAGGGGCAGATAGGGCAGGGCTGCGATGCAGCAGCGGCAGCAGCAGCAGTCGGGAAGCAGCAGGTGAGCGGTGGAGGCGGCGAAGAAAACTGGGCCAAAACGGCGAAGCGGCAGGGTTGGGAAGGGGGCTGGCGGTATAACGGAGAAGAGTCGGGGGAAACCGGGCGGCGAAATGTCAAGATCCCAACTCTACTTCATCCTTCCCTCCCGCCGGCTTATTCTTCCTGCTTGTACTCCCTAGCTCTGTCTGTTGGAACAGGTCCCGGCTGGCAACGTACAGCGGCCGCGACGTACAGAGGCCGCGACTCGGAACTAGATGGTGTATGGTGGACGGGAAGGACAGACAGACAGACAGCAGCAGCAGACACGCACACAGGCACGCCAGACAGCAGCTGGAGCCAGACCGCGGCCCACTCTGGCCTCCGCGGGGGGGGGGGCGCGCGCGAGCGAGAGAGAGAAAGAGAGAATAAGACGGGGGAATTCAATGAAGAAAATGTAGAAGCGAGGGGGGACTCGGGCCTGTTTAGGAAAAGACGAAAGGACCGAGGCCGGCTGGCTGGCTGCCGGCTGCCGGCTGCCTGATTCCCGGCTGCTGCTCAGCTGCTCCCCACCAGAATCAGGCGAAGCTGACAGAGGGGGCGCGGGGTTGCGCACGCGGGACCCATGCTTGGTCACGGGTCCTCGCTTTCTTCTTGTCTGGTCCCCTCATTTACTCATGGCCCTCTTGGTGCCCCTTTTCTTTTTTGGATTTTCTTTTCTTTTTGGATTTTCTTTTCTTTTCTTTTTGGATTTTCTGGTCTGGAGATTGATGGGGGACAGCCGGCCTGGGCCGGACTCGGCCCTCTGGGATTTCGGCCTCGGCCAACTCAGCGTACACTTTTGGCTCCCCGTTTGACGAGACTCTTTCTTGCTATATCCAGGTCCAGACGGCGGGAGAATCAAGATTCGGAGAGACACCTGCCGGACTCGCTCCGGCATCGTACCGATATTCCTCCTTCCTCTTGATCATCATCATCAGCATCGTCATCGTCATCCGCCCTTTTTCTCGTGGTCTGATCAGTTGCCCCCCTCTCTTCACAGCCACCCCCAAGGAGAAAGCTCGAGCCTCCGGCCGGCTTCGGCAACGGCCCCCCGTTTGATATTCGTCGCTATCGGCCAAGTGGCACCAGCGACCCCGTCTTATCTCGTGGCCGGCTCCTTCGCTGGATGCCGGTCGCTGCCGGCCGCCGCTGGTCGCGATTTCCCGCCAGTCCATCCGATGGCGTCACACACATCTGCCACGCCGGCCACTCGACGCCACGGGGCCCCGCCCCCCCTGCCGCGGCGAGCAAGAAAGCAGAAAATTCTGCAGGCGCGAAAATCTCACTGGATTCGTCCAGGCCGCCGTCCGACTGCATCAAGCTGGAGCAGGCAAGCCGAGCCGGCTCGGTATGATGCAATAGGGCAGACAGACCGACATGAGCGGCCGTGTTCCCGTGTTTCCGCCGTGCTCCCGGGCTCCCTCCCCTAGAAGCGGCCAGGTGGGAGAGGAGTCGCACCGCAGCGGTTTTGATGCCCAGCCGGACTCGGCCAGTCAGGGCCTGCAGCCACCACTACTCTAATTGAGGATTTTCCGGGCCACCGCGCCAGGGAAAAAGGTCGAAGATGGGTGACACCGACACCGACTGTCCCCGCTGTTCGGACAAGTCCGAGGGGGGGTCGCACTCAGGGTGAGTGTGAGCCGAGTGAGGGTGAGTTGGCGGGGGCTGAGCTTACAAATGTCGCGATGCCCCCCCCCCATCGCCCATGGAGCCGAGGGCCGAGCCGGTCGAATGAGATCAAGGCACTGTTGGCCGCCGCCACAGAGGCCCTTTTTTCTTTCTGCTTCGGCTCTTGCTCCGAGAGGCTCTTTCTTGTCGGATCAATGCACAGGCCTCCGAAGCCAGGCCGAGGGGCCGATGGCCAAGCTCGGTCTGTCAGCCCCCACTTGGCCACTGGGGGTTTTTCTTTTTCCCAGGCCATCTTGACCAATTTCTTGCTAGGCCGCATGCCCGCATTCCCGCTGCCGCACGCTGGCCATCACCAGAATGTCACCATGTCGGTCGCCATGGCCGTCAGTCGGCCGGCGTCTGCCCATTTTGGATGAGACACTTACTTTTTCTTTTTTTCTTCTTGTGCATCCGCATGCCCCCTCTCCAGACTGACCAAGCTTTGCTCATCTCGTTGGCTGCCAGTGCCGAGGGCAGAGGGCGGAGGGCGGGGTGGTCTTTGCTCATCCAGCCGGCAGACCCAGCGGTTGGGCAAGTCAATCGCGCTCCACACTCTGCAATGGGGGAGGGCCCGATTGACTTGGCCAACCGCTGAATTCCACACCTTTGCTCCGATTCAGTTGTTCTTTTCCGGTTCGACCCCACGCCACGCCAGCATCCGTCCATCTCTCGGACCGAGAACACTTGAAAACTGCCAATGCCGGGTCAAGCACCCCATCCACCAAGCACCCCACCCCGCACGCGACGGTGGGCGCCCCCTCCTCCACTCCCCATGCGTGTCCTCCTCGCCCACAGCCGGGCCAGGAGATCGGCCACTTGATCCTCATGAGGGGAATACTGCGACCCGGGCCGTGTGAAAGATGCGAGAAAATGGATGTGGTGGTCTGGGGCCCGGGCTTGAGCAGCCGCTTTCGCCGCCTTGTTGACGTGTTCCCACCCCCGAGGGAGATGCAGCTGCTCTAAAGTGAGCATGGTCTCACTCGGTAGAGGAGCCTCAAGAACAGGGCTGATCTGCATATTCGGGTCCTTGGCAGCCAACCAGCCTGGCTCTCCTACCCTGTCCTTTCTCCACCGACAGTGGCCCTTCTACCCTATGCCTCTCCACTGACAATGGCCCCTCTGTCATGCTTTCTCCACCGACAAAGGCCTCCTGCCCTATGCCCTCTCTGTCAACAGTGGCCCTGCTCCATGCCTCTGTCAATAGTGGCCCTGCTCCATGCCTCTGTCAATAGTGGCCCTGCTTCATGCCCTCTCCCCCGCCAACGATGGTCCTACCTTATGCCCTCTGTAGGGGTGGAGGAAGACGTCGCATTGGCCTTGAGCATTTTCGAGATCAACCGGCCGAGCTCAGGTCCGGAGAAGAGGTCCGGAGAAGAAGGACTGCATAGGGCCAGAGGAGCGGCGGATCAGGGCCGGCCATCTGGATGCTGGATGCAGCCCGGTCGAGATGGACAAGATGTAGGATGCAGGGTGCGAGGCCCCGGTCGAGATCGGCCCCTTGATGAACCACCAGCTGGCCACATGCTGATGCGGTACTGAGCCTGTATGCTGCCGATGCGTGATCAGGAGGTCGATTCCCGGCCGCGCCAGATCGCTCCTGCTGCCGGCTCCCTTCCAGTGGCGGGGACGAGTCCTGGTGTTATCTCTAGATACTCACTGCCAGCCTGCCGCTTGGTCTCGGTAATGGCCTGTTATCTCTCTCTCTCTTGCGCGCGTCAAGGTCCGCTCCACGTGGAATGCAATACGCGGCTGGTGGGTGCATGCAAATCCAGGAAAGCCTTGGCAGCGGTCAATCCTTGTTTTTTAGTAGTCCTGTCGACCTGGGGCTGCGCTCTCGGCAGCGGCCATTCTGTATCCTCGGCAGTCGAGAACTCGATCTAGTCCTCCACTCTGGGCTTGGCAGCCGACCCGATCGGTAGTAGTAGTAGCAGTACCGTGCCACGAGGGGAGCGCAGAGAGAGGAGGCACCACGAACAAGATGATGATGCAGATCGGCCGGTATCCAGATTATGGAGCATATAGGCCCCCCTCGGGTTTACCGACTGTCATCGTCAGGGTTTCTCTGTCGGTGTCGCCCTACCAGTGCCGCTCCCGCCAATGCAACGTTGCTCGCGTCAGCGTCGCCCCGCCAGTCCTGCTTCCTCGGCAGCAGCGGCCGCCGCTTTGTACCTAGTCGGCAAGCCGATCCAGTCCCGTCCGGGCCTGCTTACCTGCGGGCGGCCGAATCGTATCAAGATGCAGATAGGGAGGCGCAAGTTGGACAAGTTTTTTTCCTTGGTCGGGTACGTGCTGAGCGGACCAACGGGGGAAACCGCAGCTGGACCTCGGCCGCCCTCCTGGGCCACTCAGACGCTCAGCTCAGCCCGAGTCGGATGGGCTCCGGCCCCGACTTGAGCCTGCCGCGATATCGAGTTGGTGCCGACGAATACTGCAGCGAGCGACGACTGAAGAGAAAATGGCAGGGGGCTCCCTCCCCCCTCTCCTCTCTCTCCCCCCTCTCTCCCGCCCTCCACCGAGATCAAGTCGGCTGGCTGGCTGGTCAGGCCAAGCTAGGCCTCGGTCCCGAGATTTTTTTCACTCCCCTATTCCAGCCCCTCCGGCTGGATTTAGCGCCGTGTGCAGGCGCCGCCGAGATGTTGCGGCCAGGTAACCATGGCAGACGCTATCCGGCCAGCCAACCGCGGCCGAGTCGGTTGGCAGAAATCAGGCGACGAAAATGAAGAGAGATGGAAGTGACAAGGGGGCTCCTTCGCGATCTAGCCACTCCCAGGCGCTGCTTGCACCTCAGACGCCCGCCTCTCCCCCCTCTCTCCTCTCCTCACTCCTCTCCTCACTCCCCCCTCCGTGTTATGCGACCGAGAAATACCGGGGCCCAAGAGATAGATGGATCGTCACCAGCTGGTCGCGGCCGGGCTGGCGCTGCCAACTAGCCGAATCGGCCCAGCGGGCGACCACATTCCGACAGGCCACCGCCGGGGCCCAACGATAAGAGAGCGAAAATTTCACCATACAGCCCTCCTCTAGGATTACGGCTGTATAAGAATACATCAGGGCGCCCGCAACCCGTCATTCCCGCCGTACCCCCTTCTGTCGCTGCCCTCATCTTCGTTTTATCTCGCACCCATCCAGCCAACCACCGCCCAGCCAGCCAGCCAGACTGACTCCTTGATTCCTATCCCCAGGCTTGTTTGTAAACGCCCGCGATGGCTGCAAGTGTTCCCGGGACCCACAACCCAGGATATACCAGGACCAAAGCTGGTACACCTCGCATTTCGTCCGTTCGTAAACCGACCGGCTCAGGCCCGAATCGCGGTGGCGGTTACTTCCCAGGTGGCGGTAACTTCCGAGGTGGCAGCCAAGGTGGAGGCAGCAGCGGACCTCGAGGCACACGTCGAGGTGGAAGCACACGTCGAGGTGGAGACACAGTTCAAGGTGGAGGCACAGGTCAAGGAGGAGGCACAAGTCAAGATGGAGGCACAGTTCAAGGTAGAGGCACAGGTCGAGGAGGAGGCACAGTTCAAGGTAGAGGCACAGGTCGAGGAGGAGGCACAGGTCAAGGTGGAGGCACAGTTCGAGGTAGAGGCACAGGTCGAGGAGGAGGCACAGGTCGAGGTGGAGGCACAGGTCGAGATGGAGGTGGCAACGGAACTTGGGCGTCGGCCGATGCCGAGGTGGCAGCCCCGCCACGGGATACAGTCACAATACTCAAGAGAGACAGTGAGGCGAGAGTGAGCAATCCGAGATAGAGGGGAGGGGGCTGGTGGATGACATGGTTTCATAGATAGGGAGTAGTGGGCGCGTGGGCTACCGAATTTGATCTGGGGGGCACTGCATCGTGTGCGAGGAGAAATCAGAACCAATTGGAAAGCTGGTGATGATGATGACCCGAGACTGTCTGTGTTGTTGTTGCTGGCGTTATTGTGACTGCTTCATTTTCGCGAGAGCGGACCTGAGGCTGGATTCGGATCGCGAGCAGGAGGAGGAGGCGGCGGAGGAGGATGGCACCGGCCAAGTCAAGCGCGGCCGCGCCAGTCGGGTCTGCCCGGGGCGAGCCGGCGCCGCCACGTCCTGAGCGCGCGAGCCTCACCGCGGGCTGGTGTGTTTTCGGTTTCCATTTTGTCATTCATGTCTGGCCTCACCGCATGATATGTCTAGATTTCCGCCCATTCTTCCACTCTACTCTGCGTGCCAAGACAGCAGCCGGCCCAGAAATGCGACCATGGTCAGCCAAGTGGTGTAGCGGGATCGGGCCGATGACCTGGAGTCTGGATTCCGAGACCATCCATCGCGGGACGAGTGAGCCCCGCCGGGACTCGACCAGGGATGTTGTCTCCAACCGTCGGGGCCGAACTGGGTGGTCAATGTGTCAATGACAAGTTGTCAGCTCGGGGGCCTCAAAATCCTGCCACGGCACCTATCGCCGATGCCAGCTCGCGACCACTCATAATCCCGCCATGGCCTCATCAAAACCAGCCCACGCCTGTCGGCCATGCCTATCATATCACGACCACCCATTCGGCTCCTCTGAGCTCACGATCGGTCAGCGCTGACTGACCCCAGGCTGGCCCCGGCCACACAGTGGATGGATTTGCTGAAGCCATGGAGGGATCCTGAGCGTGAACCGGCCGGTCGGTAGCCAACCAGCGCTCGCGGCGCCTCAGGCGTGCAGCAAGCGCAGCAAGCAGCAGGTCGCCGCCCCCCCCAATTTCTGGCGATGCAGGGTCGCTGATATAGAGGCGGAAGGGAATTTTAACGGTCTCTAGATGAAAGAGGTCATTTAAGAAAAGGGAAAATCGCCAATGGGCCGGCCATGCCAGGAAGTAAGTGGCCGAAGGGAGAAGAAACACAGCTGTGACGTCAGCGATGTGCGCACGCCCCCGGCCCCGGAGTTAGAAATCTTCGAAACATGATCGATGCATGCGGCTCCAGAGGTGGCCTCTTGATGAGCTGATGTCTGTGTGGACAGCATCACTTCAATCGCCGGAAGCCCGCTCAGACGCGGCCAAGTCTTCTGTTGCTATGGATATATCCTCAACAAGCACCTCGTTTAGCAATGATCCGGAGATCGTTTTTCTCCCTACCTGTTGACGATATTCTTGGTCGCACCGCCCCTAGTCGTGCATGGGTGGTCTTGACCTGGGTTTCCAACCATGATTGGCGACTCGTCGAGTTCTCGTGAGAAGGGCGCTTCATCCTGTTTTGAGCCCGGGGGACCGGATGTAGACTCGTGATGGAGCCGGCGGCGACCCGACAGCCGGTCTGTCGCTCCCCCCCCAGACCTTGCATGTTTTCAGCTCTACCCACCAGGTCCATACTGGTTCCCGGCGCCACTATTCTACGCCGATATTGGTCGAGATTCTGGATATCGGCCGTGGGGCAGGATATCGTACCGCGTCGCGCCGCCAGGCCAGAGAGAGTGACGATTGCCTGTCCGTCTAGGCCTGCCAGAACGATGACCTGCGGTGCATGCACCGGCGACCCATCGGAAGGGCTGTGCGGCCTTCCCTGGCCCGGCAACACCGCCGCTGTCGGATCCACCACGGTCCTCAGCCATTTCTCCGCTCCGGCTAGGCATTTTCCAGCTGCTCCGACCAGCCGCATCCTGCTGCTCGGGGTTGTTGTGATGCTACTGCGGCTCGGAATCGTGGCCTGGGCTAGGCAGGGTTTGTATCACACAACATCTGAACCCGGTCAAGCTGGTGGCTGGTGGGCTCATCTTACTGGACGAGGCGATGCGGAGGCGTCGGGAGGAGAATCGCGACGTATCTCGGCGCGAACCAACTGCGGCTATGGCCCGGGCTGGGACGGCCAGGGGGGGCTGGGGGCGGCGGCGGGGATTGGACTGGCGGTGGCGGCGGTCGGGGGGTCCAGGGACGGGGGGTCTAGGGCAGGGGTAGGGCAGTGGCAGTGGCGTGTGCGGGGGAGGGCGGCAGGGTCTGACGGACCCTCTGGCTGAGTTGCGTCTCGCCGAGCATCGTCATATACGGGCGGGCTTCTAGTGCAGGCCACGACATGCTGAGGACACTCGCGGCGGCGGCAAGAGTGCCGCTGCCGCCATCATCTTCCTCGCCATGGCCATACCACTCATCCCTGTCTCGCGCGTCAGGTGTCCAGTGCGAAGCATGCCGAGGATCATAGCAGTGGCGGCGGGAGTGTCGCCACGGCCGCCTCACGGCTCACACCGGGCCCAGCAGCGCTGGGGTTTGTACATTTTTTGGTTTGGGTTTGGTTTTTCAGGACGGAAGCGCCGAAGCGGGTAACGGTCCTGATATCTAGGATTCTATACAGTCAATTCAAAACGGCCGCGGCGAGGCCGCGATCTCAAGGGGAGGTTGACCGCGTCGCGAGCGTGGTGCTGCTGCTGCTGCTTCTGTCGCGCCACCCGCACCTGCACCCGCCCAGAATATCTCACTCGTCATGTGTATATCGCGGTGAATGTAATGGTGCGCGAGGTGGGGATTCCTGGTGTGCCCGTGCTTTGCGGGTTGGGGAGGGGTTGATGATGGTGGTGGGTGATGATGATGGTGGGTGATGATGATGGTGGGTGATGATGGTGTGGGCTCATGACGATGTTGCGGACAGACAGACAGCCAGACAGCCAGCCAAGCGAGCAGACAGACAGTCAGCAGAGGATATGATCATAAAGGAGAGACACTCCAGCCAAACACGCGCACCCGTCGGCCTGATCATGACGCGAGAATATACGGCTCAAGGTGGATAATGGCTACGTAGGATAACTACGGCCGAGCTACGATATCTACCAGAATACAACTACCACTTGAGTTTTATTGACAGCCCGGTCATCCTCTTTCTCTCTCTCTCTCATCCTATCTCTCGCTCTCTCACCCCCACTCTCTTCTCATTCCCCCCTCTCTCACCCGTGCTCTGGCCAGCTAGTCGGCGTTGGCTGCGTACGGCCATGGTGCAGTGTCGGCATCTGGCTCTGCCGCCGCCTCTGGCCTTGCTGCTGCCTCGAGTCCTGATGCTGCACGGTCAAACACTCCCCATCGGATGGCTTGCGGAAAGCAGGGTCTTACCGTCAATAGGCATCGTCTGAGTCTGGGCGTCGACATATGTCACCCTCGCCGGGCGGCCAGGGACGGCATGGTAATCGTGGCCGGGACTGTCGGCTCCCTGCTCCGCCATCAGCTCGGCCGCCTGCTCCGCCACCCTCTCAGCCGTTATCCTCTCGGCCAATTGCTCGGTGACCCTCTTGAACCACTGTACCATTTCCCCGTCGATCTCCATAGTCCCGTCGCCGGCCTCCCGCCCGTCCGCCTCCACCTGCGCCCGCAGCCTCTGGTTCAGGGCGACGCCGACGCTCTCCATCACCTCGTCGCGGTCGCGGTCGTCGTCGTCGCCATCGCGGCTGTCGCCGTGGCCGCTATTATCGCCGTTGTGGCCGGCGTTATTATCGCTGCCGTCGGCGTTGCTATCGCGGCCGTAGTAGTCGTCGTCGTCGGCGTCGTAGTAGGTATTCAAGTTATTAATGCCGTCACTGTTGCCATTGCCGTTTCCGTCGCTATTGCCGCTACCGTTGCCGTCGCCGTTTCCGTTGCCGTCGCCGTTGCCGTCGCCGCTGTCGTTCCCGTCGTTATTGCCGCTATCTTGGCCGTCATCACGGTGGTTATGGCGGGGACTACCGATAGTATTGCCGTCGTTATCGCCGCTATTGCCCTCGTCGTCGCGGTAGTAATAGTCGTCATCGATTTCGTAGTAGGCATTATTATTGCCATTGCCGTTGCCAGTGCCGTTGCCATTGCCGTTGCCATTGCCGTGGCCATTGCCGTTGCCATTGCCATTGCCGTTGCCGTTGCCGTTGCCATTGCCGTTGCCGCTGCCGTTGCCGCTGCCGCTGCCACTGCCGTTGCCACTGCCATTTCCGTCGTTGGTGCCGCGATCTGGGCTGTCATCGCGGTGGCTGCGAGGGCTATCTGATCGGTTACCGCGGCGGCGATCGAGGAGGAGACTGCCGATAGTATGGCCGCGGCTATCGCGGCTATCCGCGCTATTGCCCTGGTGGTCGCGGTCACGGTCACGGCGGCCAGGGCGAGCAGTACGGCGGTTGGGACTGTGGCCGCCATCGTCATGGTCAGCCTCGCGGTCGCCATCGGTGATGCCGCCGGCTCTGGCGCCGCCCCTGCCACTACGGTGGCGACGGTTCCTGTTCTGGACCCCATTGACAATGCCGGCCAACGGGCC
The DNA here is from genome assembly GCA_025802115.2 of Bertia moriformis. Classification (NCBI taxonomy): domain Eukaryota; kingdom Fungi; phylum Ascomycota; class Sordariomycetes; order Coronophorales; family Bertiaceae; genus Bertia; species Bertia moriformis. The sequence goes on from JAOYNC020052052.1 coordinate 10,454, forward strand.
GGTTCTCAACACGTGCTGGACGTGTTCCATCGCCTCGGCATGGCTCATGACGCCCCTGCGTTGTTGGGTGGTCGGCGGCTGGCCGATCTGGGCTTGGTCGATCGGGTCCTGGTCGATCGGGTCCTGGTCGACCGGGCCTTGGTCGGCCGGGCCTTGGTAGATCGGCGGCGGGGCGGGGGGCAGTCGGACGTGGGGCAGTCGGATGGTCGGCACCGACTCGACGTCGTCATAGTAATCCCGGGCCGGGCCGGCCTCCACATCGTGATAGTAAGACCGGGCCGGCTCCGGCTCCTCATCGGGAGAGGGGGCCCGGGCCGGCTCTGGCTCCTCGGCAAGGTAGTAGACCCGGGCCGGCTCCAGCTCCTCATCGTGATAGTCGGCCCGGCCCGGCTCCGGCTCCGGCTCCTCGTCGCCATAGTATTCCGGGGCCGGCTCTGCCTCTACATCGTCATAGTACGCCTGGGCCATGGCCTGGGCCTCTTCGAGGCCATCGTATTCGACGATATCCACCTGGTCGAAATCGTCCCAGTGGTTGTCCTGATGCTGGTCCTCGGCCCGGCCGCGGATCTCGACCCGGGCCT
>JAOYNC020052254.1:0-45815 GCA_025802115.2 Bertia moriformis
CCTCGAAAAACCAGTATGAGACGGGGCAATCTCCGGCCGAGAAAGCAAGTGAAGACCAGAAGAAGATCGACGACGCTTTCGAACGGCTTCAGGCCTTGGCGCGTCGGCAACAAGAACTAGCCCAGCAACAGAACGGGCAGCAAGCCGCTGAGCAGCGGTGGCAGGAAGAACAATTGCGGCGTGAAGCAGAGGACCTGAAACGCCAGATCGAGCAATTGGCGAAGTCATCGCAATCGGATGGACAGTCTGGCCAACAATCAAGCAAACAGTCGAGTCAACAAGCGAGCGCACGACAGGGATCCGAGGGCGGGCAATCGTCATCCGGTGAAAAGAGCAGCCGGGAAATGTCACAGGCTATGCGGCGCGCCGGCGATTCGGTGGAGCAAGCGGAAAACGAGATGCGCAAAGCCGTGAGTGGCGAAGATAGCGCTGCGCGGCAACGAGCCGCCGGGCAATTGGCCGAAGCGCAGAGGCAGCTTGGGGGCGCTCTTCATCGCGGGGCAGACGATTCGCTCGCCAACCTCTCACAAAAAGCGGATGACATTGCCCGCGCGCAAAGCGATTTGGCCAAAAGGCTGAAGCAGATGTACAAAGGTGCCGGAGTAAACGGGGACGATCCCTTCGGCACCCAAGGTGGGGAATCGGGTGAAATGCCGGAAATGAACGATCCGGACAACCAGCGATTCGGGTACGGCTATCGGCGCCGAAACTTGCCGAAGGAGTTGCGTCCGCTGCATCGCGCAACCGAGGAAGAGCAGCAACTCGCGGTCGATAAAGAAGGCCTAGCGAAGCAGCTTCAGGAGTTGCAGAACGGCATGCTGGGGCAGGAACAGAGGCTTCGCGAGACGTCGCCCGAAGCTTCGCGCAAGCTCCGTGGGGCGCTCTCGGATGCAGAGCAGAAGGAACTCGCACTACGCATGCAGAAAAACGCAGAGTGGATTCGAGAAGGCTTCGGAGATCGGAATCTGAATATGGAGGACAACATCACCGCCGGTGTCCAACAGCTCAGCCGAAGCGTACATGAGGCGCAACAGGCCCTTCGCGGTGACGACAAGGGAAACGACGGCGATAGCAAGACGGCGCAGGCGCTTGCGGAAGTGCAACAACTTCGGCAGAAGCTGCAGCAAGCGCAAGCCGGCCAAGGCCAAGGTCAGGGCCAGGTAGGCGATCGCGCCAGCGCACCAGCAGGCGGGCAGCAAAGCGGCCAGTCAGGAGGCCGAGCAGGTTCAACAGCTTCGTCCGCCAGCGGTGAAGGCAGTCTTGATCGTCAAAGCTTACAGGAAGCCATCGGTAAGCTTTCTTCGTTACGGGGACAGATCAGTGGGCAAGATCGGGCGCTTGGCAGCTATCTGGGCGGAACGCTCGGCTACTTACGCGATCTGAATGCAGACCCGCAAGCGCTACAGGCCGCTATCGGCCAGGACGCGGTAGCAAGTCTGGAGCGTTTGGAAGCTGAACTCAGCCGCCGCTTGGGGGAACAGCAAGGGCCAGGGGGAGCCAGGACCGGCGCAAGTGAAACATCGCCCGAAAAATACCGGGACGCGGTAGCGGAATATTTCAAGAAGCTAAGTGGGGAGAGGAATGGGCTTGCCGAACCGGCCGGCCATACAGCACGCGCAAATAACCACCAGGGCTGCTTGTCTACCTGCCGGCCTGCATGCCTCCCTGCTTGCTTCCCTGCCCGCAAGCACTGCTTGAGATGGCATTATTCCACATGTCCCCCTACCGCCGCCATGGCGCCAGTAGGACGAGCAGAAGGACGAGCCCTAGCCGATGGGAAGTGAGCGAGTGTTAGGGCGAGGGCTGGCTGGTGAGGTGGGTGGTGAGGAGGTGAATGACGTCGTCGCGTCCACCACCCTCACCGTCGCCCTCGAGGTCCCCTCGTGATGCAAAGAAAAAAACCTCGCGCGTCGCCTGGCCGGCCGGCCATCCGTCCGTCCGTCCTGTCTGTCCAGCCCACGACCCGACATTCAAGCCGCGGCAGGGATGCAGGCCGCTGCCACGACGTATGAAAAACGCGGGACGTGGATGCGGGGGGCCTGTGTCCGCCGGCCCGCCTGCCCGCCTGCCCGCCCGGTCTGGCTGACTGTCACATGCTAGCCCGGTCGCGAATTTGGGCTTCCCTCTCAGCAGGGCGCTAAAAGGGTGGGCGGGTCAGAGCAGTGGAGGAGAGAGCCGAGTCTGGCGACTCTGTGGGCCCAACAGCAAAACCCGCTCGCCCTTCCCGGCCCAAACAAGGAGAAGGGGGGGTGAGGAGAAGGGGGGGGTGAGGGGGGGAAAGAGAACCGGAAGCCTCCCCGGGCGGGGAAATGATGGGCTGAATCGACATTATTAGCTGGTATTAATTGGAATGTCTTCCCAACCCCGCGAGCTCAGGCAGCCAGCTGAGCCTCCCTCGTCTGACCAGCAGGCTCGATAGCCTATAGGTACGGTGCTTTGCTCGGCAGGCAAAAAACAAGCTCGCCCCCCCCTCGGTCTCTGGCGGGCGCGCTCTCGATGAATCATGATGGCCCTCAGAACGCAAGAACGCGCACCGGTGCGGTGCCCCCCTCATACCGGGAGCTACTCCCGGTAGCCGCGGCCCCTGTTGTTCCTGGCGGGGGAGTGGCCGAGGTGGCCGTCGGGGCTAGGGCTCCTCCTGCGTCGTCCACCGTCCAAGTCTTCCCTTCTTGGGTGTCCTCCTTGTCCTCCGGCAGGTCCTCCTCCCACCCCCCCTCCTCTTCCTTCCGATCCTGCGCCTGCTCCTTCTCCTGCTCCACCTCGACCATGTCTCTTCCCCGGAGATCCAGATCGGGAGCGCGAGCCAATCGACCGAGTGCGGCTGCGATACCTCTTGGTGACGCCCGCGCCGGTGACGGCCCGTGATCCCGGCGGTCGGCCGGCAGACCTGCTGCGAGATCTGGAATCGGGTCTGTCAGGGGAGTACATGTCGGGACCGTGCCGCGGGGGGCCGTACCGGCCCGGCGGAGGCGGCGGCGACATGTCCGAGCGGCGGCCAGAGTTCGATCCCCAGCCCAGCGACCCAAATGGCCGAGCCGGCAGATTGCGTAATCCACCACCGGCGCCGCCGCGGCCTCCTAGCTTGTGGGGTGGCAGGCCGCGAGCGATGGGCGGCGCCGGCGTCATGCGACGCTGGGGAAGGACGATGGACACGGTGATTATCGCGCCGTCGACGACGGACTCGTTCATATGAGTGATCGCCGCCTCGGCATCTTCTTCATAGTTGTAGAGGATGAAGGCGGTGCCGCGGTTCGTCTGGTCTGGAATCCGCAGGGGAACTGTCAGCACCTCCCCATCTCGAGATGCAATCGACGAATGGGAGGGAAGGCGGCAGGAGGGGAAGGCGGCGGGAGGGGAAGGCGGCGGGAGGGGGAGGCGGCGGGAGGGGAAGGGACCGGGCGGGAATGGAGCGGGCGGGAAGGAACGGAAGCGGAAGCGGGAAGCAAGACTGACGCGTCCGGTTCATGGGCAGGTCGAGATCTCTAATCTCGCCAAACTGGCCAAATATCTCGTACAGATGATCCTCCGTGATGTTTCTGCTCAGCCGCTCGACAACCACCTTGGTGACATGCCTCCCGGGCGGGGACTCGCTACGCCTCCGGTCGTCATAGTCGTCTCGGTCACGTCCGTAACCGCGACCGCGGCTGAAGCTGCGCGAGCGACTGTCGCCGGTCCGGCCGCGACCGCGGCTATAGCTGCGGTCGCGGACGAACGACTCACGAGAGCGCGACCTGGGGGATCGCGAGCGCGTCGGCGAGCGAAAGTCGTAATGCCGCCCACGGCGCGCGGAGCGGGACCGCGACCGCGATTGCGGTGCCGGTGCCGGCGGTGGCTCGTGCGGCGGCAGACCCGTCGGCAGAGACGGCGACAGCGGCAGGCGATCGCGATGATCGTGTGACAGGGACCGGTCCGCATGCTGACCGCGATCGCCGTCGCGAGCGCGTGCCGAAGACGGATACCTACGCCTGCCGCGGTCGTCGGCGTCGACGTCGGCATCGGCGTCGGCGTTACGAGGCGAGATGGGAGGTCGCGGAGGCATCGCGCGCGACGTTGGGCGACGATTTTCCCTGGGTTCTTTTGGTTTACCTGCTGGCCGCCGGTGCGGCTCGATCGGAGGTAAAAAAATAATATATCACGAGTTTTACGCGCAGCCGAGGAATTAGATGGGGGGGCTGCTGCTGCTGCTACCGTCTCGCAGTTGGCTCAGGTGGGTATTTCTTTTTTTCTTTTACTCCGAGGCCGATTGTCACGTGACATGGCTACGTATTTATATGACGCTGCATTTTGGGCAAGCCTGACTGAAGAGAAAATGGGTGCGAAGCACTGGGATACAACCTAATGACGGGTGTCTGTATTTCAATTATGCTCAGGGAGGAAAACTCTGCTGGCGGGCCTAGCTACTTTTCTCCCGAGATATCTCTAACCAAGCTAATTATATCGGACATAGGTCTAGAAGATAGGCTATATCTTTCCACCCCCTTATAGCGTTGATCTTAGCTGTATGGATATACGGCTATTAGTAAGCGGATTCCTATATAATTATCTATTTCTATAATATTAAATACTATTACTGGGCCCTCGCAGCATGGGCTTTTCGAGAAGCCTGATTGAAGTCTAACTTCGCTATGCAGAAGAGGAGAACGTGCCTAATTCTCCTCTACGCTACGAGGTCGCTATATTACTAAGTACTCGCACGAAGCGTAATTCCCTAGGCCGTGTACCTGGTGGGCAATAGCCACATCGTGTACGGGTCCGTGCTGCTGCGTCAGCTTCAGGCATGTTCTCCGGTTCGTGGAGAGACGTGGTGACATATTTACTGCTGCTGCATCTGCGCCACAAGCGACAAAACGAAGCCCCTGATCTCGGCTGTACAGCATCAGTTGCATTCGGGAAAAAAGGAACCCCATCCCAGCTCTATCATATGTATCCATTGCATCCGGGCGAAACCAATCTCTATGACCGTCTATCTGGCGCCCAATAGCGCCCCCCTCCATCCCCCTCCCGTCTATAGACTCTGCCTGCCGTCTACGCCTCCTCCCATATCCTCTCTCATCTGCTCGACGAACCCGGCGTCGAGTAAATCAAGCCTTGTCAATCAGGTCCACATTCAGGCCCAGTTACCCGCCCCGCCCCCAGTCCATCAACCCGATAGATGAGCCCCCTTATTTCTATGCGCCATCGCAAAAGATTGCCTTTTCCCGCGCGCCTTTACGCCGAGCGAAAAGACATGAGCATCAGCAGCTCCCGGGGCAAGGCGGGAAGCAAGCGATAGCTAGGGAGGGCGGATTACTCCGCTTCGTCGTCCGTGTCCGGCGGCCGCGGCGTTCCCTTAGGACTGCTGAGCCACTGAATCTGCCGGAGCCGGCGTCGGACTTCCCGCTCCTTCAGATCCTTCTTGGTCATCTTCTTCTTCTTCTTGGACTTGAATTTCATGTCGGATGCGTTGTCTTCCATTCCGCTGTTGACCGCGCTCGAGACGGCGCTGCTGGCGACGGTGCTGGCCACCGCGCTGGCCACCGCGCTCGCCATGGCGCTGCCGCTGCCGCCGTCCTCGAACCGGTCCAGGTTGATGGCGGCGGTTCCCCGCTGGGTGACCCGGCCGTCGTTGACGTGCCACTGCTCCGAGCACAGGGCGCCGACGAACTCGTCATTGTGGGAGATGAGGATGACGCCGCCCTTGAAGTCGCGGATGGCGACGGCGAGCCCGCCGAGGCTGTCGCGGTCCAGGAAATTGGTCGGCTCGTCCAGGACGAGCAGATGCGGGTTGTTCCACATCGCGCCAGCGATCACGACCTTAACCTTCTGCCCGCCCGACAGCGACCCGATCTCGTTGTGGTTCGCTATCTCGGGGTCGAGGCCGAGGTCCTCAAAGTGCTTGGCAATGACGGTCGGCTGCAGCTCGCGGTAGCCGAGGCCCTCGCGGGAGGCCTCGTGGTCATCAAACTCCTGCACCAGCTTGTCGAACCCGAGCTCGAGCAGCGTCTCGCGCGAGATCTGGGAGTTGAACTTGGGCAGGTAGCCTCGCCATTTGCTGCCGTGCGGCATTTCGGTCAGTGTCTGTACCTTGCTGTGGGCCGGGAGGAAGAGAGAAGAGAAAGATATCAGCTTACAGCTCGTATTGGAACGTCTTCTTGTACTTCTGCCGCCCGACCAGCGCCTCGACCTTGCGAGGCCCCTTGCCGTCCCCAATGTCGACCTCCTTCTCCATCTGGGCCTTGTCCTGGTCCGACAGGATCCTGGTCTGCTTCATGTGGACCTCGCGGTCATCGCCGTGCTGGTACCGCCACTGCAGGTACTGGTTCGGGGTCTTCTCGAGGTGCATCTCCACGTGCTCAAGCGCGTGCTGCTTGATGTATCCGATCCGGAGGTTCGGGTGCTTCTCGACCCGGCCCGTGGTCGGGATCGTCTCGCCGGTGAGCATCTTGATCAGGGTCGACTTGCCGGCCCCGTTGGGCCCGATGATGGCGACCCGCGAGGAGAGCGTGAGCTGGCAGGAGACGTCGGTCAGGGATGGCCGGGCCGCGCCCGGGTAGGTGTACGACGCATTCGTCATCCGGATGATGGCCCGCGTGTTCGACTTGACTCCGGTCAGGATGCCGGGCGGCGGGAACCGGAACTGCACGCTGCTGGCCGACAGGGTGTAGTAGCTCTTGGCTTCGGGCCGGACCGCCACAAACGCGGCCAGGTTGCCGCGGTAGTGGCCCAGCTTCTTATTCGGCTCGTAGTGGTAGATGTCGGTGGTGACGTCGTCCAGGAAGGCCGAGTCGTGGGACACGATCAGGCTGGTGATGTCTGGGTGGGTCTTGAGGTAGTTCTGCAGCCACTTGACATTCTCGACGTCCATGTGGTTCGTCGGCTCGTCCAGCAACAGCACGTCGGCCCGCCTGAGCATGGCCCGGGCCAGCGCCAGCTTCATCTTCCACCCGCCCGAGAGGGAGCCGACCTTTTGGCCCTGGCGGCCCTCCGGCCCGGGAGTGAAGCCGAACTCGGACAGGACCTCGATCACGCGGTCGCGGCCCTCGGCCGCGATCTCGGGCTCCTTGGACACGAACTCGAGGATCGTCATGTCCGCGTCCTCTCCCTGGTTGTGCTCGACGTAGCAGGTGCGCAGCACGTCCTGGGGCGGGAAGCCCTCGAGCTTGCCGTTGGCGATGCTGCGCATGAGGGTCGACTTTCCGGCGCCGTTGCGGCCGCAGAGGCCGTAGCGGTGGCCCTTGAGGAGGCGCAGGTTCGTGTGAGAGAGCAGCAGCATGCCGCCGTACGCGAGCGAGAACTCGGCGTTGACGATCTCGACCTCGCCGTCGTCGCCGTCCCGGCTGTCGGCCTCGCCGCCGTGAAGCCGGGCGTCCTCCTGGACGTAGTGCTGCTGGACCGCGTCCGCGACGGCGCGGTGCGGTCCGTCCTCGTCATCGGCCGCGGCCTCGTTCAGGAGGTAGCGGAGGTAGGGCCCGATCCGAGCGGCAATCCGGCGCACGAACCGGCCGTTGATGTCCTCGGCGACCATGGAGCAGACGTACGGCCTCGCGAACTGGCGGTACGCGCCGAGCGCGGCCGCGGCCGGCCCCATCAGCCGGCCCACCTCGGCGTCGAGCACAACGGCGACGTCATCGGCGGTCGTGCGCGGAACCACGTCCTCCCCATCGGCCATGGCCCGGTCGATGACGGCGAGGCAGCGGTCGGCGAGCTCGCGGACCTCGGGCAGGGACGCGCGGGTGGCCACGGCCCCGACGCCGGGCTTCAGCTTGGGCAGGAAGGCGCGGGCCTCGATCGGGTCGTGCACCAGCTTGGTCAGATTCTCGGTCACGACGACGGTCTGGCGGAGGACCTCCTGGGGGGTGGCCGGGTTGTTCAGGGACCGCTCCAAAATCGGGGTCAGCATGGCGAGCACGGGCGAGGTGACGACGGCGACGAAGGTGGTCTGGGAGAGGGCGTGGATGGCCCGCTGCAGCGTCTGGGCTGACGGCAGCTGGATCGACTCGATCAGGACGGGCAGCCGGGGCGAGACGTCGTCGTTGGACAGCAGCGTGGTAAGGGCGGCCATGGTCGCGACGGCCTGGCGGGAGACCTCGGCCTTGAGATCGTGCATGCCGGCATCGACGAGGGGGATCAGGCCGGCCAGGCGGGCGCCCATGATGTCGCGCAGCACGTCCTGCTCGGCCGCCTCCTCCCGGGTCGACCCGACCGTCTGGCGGGCCCGGTCGGCGATCCGCTGCATGAGCCGGAGCGCGCCCACGGTGCCCTGCCACCGGCCCGTCTTCTTGGCCAGGTACGAGCACAGGACGGGGAGCAGGCCGAGGACGAGCGGCTCGGCCTTGAGGTTGGCCAGCAGGGCGTCGAGTCCGTACTGGGCCGCGTCACGGACCACGGCGCCCTTGTCAGCCAGGGCGTCGAGGGCGCAGGCGATGATGGACCCGCCGTCGTCGAGGAACAGGACCGGCTCCGAGAGGGGCTTCTTGGGCGGGAATCGCTCGAATATGGCACCGAGAAGCTGAGGGGGGAGACGGGTCAGCAGATGTTGAGCATGTGAGGGCGGTCACCAACCGACCGGCTGGGCGGGGATAGAGCCATGTCGCTTACATTCTGAGCACTCTCCCGCCTCAAGCCGCTCTTCTTGTCGGCGCCGGCGCGGCGGATCTCTCCGAGAACTCCATATCCCAGCAGCCCGTCGGCGCCGGCGGTGGCCAGCAGCAGGTCGCAGACGGCGTAGCTCGCGCTGACCGACTTCTCCGACGTGGTGGCAGCGAACACGGCGGCGACCAGGGCGGCGACGGCGTCGGGGGTGGGCGGCGGCGGGGCATGGCTCGAGACGATGATGGGGGGGTTGCGGGTGACCCCGTTGAGGTTGGTCATTGCGAATGACCGGTGAGAAAGGGAGGAGGATGAGAAGGAGAGGAGAGGAGAGGTGGCGGATGCGGCGGATGGGCGGCGGTGGGGAGGAGTCAGGATCGGTGAGAGGGATGAAGTAGAGGGCGAGAAGAGATTGGGGAATGTCCGCCGGTCTCACGCACTCCAACGCCTCTTTCTCGGAGCCGGGGACAAGGACGAGACAGAGTCCCGGGGGGAAGCAGACGGTGTGGCTCGCTCGCACTTTGGCTTGGCGCCTGTGGTACGGTCGGCACCCGAGTTTTTTCTTATTTCTCGCTGGCTATTTTTTCCGATTCTCATTTTTGGAGGAATTGCTTATCGAATTCTTATCAGTTGGTTCGGTTGGGCCCAGATCTTCTTAGCGCCCGAGTAGTAGCAGCGCCCGAGCCGAGCGCAAGTCAGAGAGAGGCCCGGACCCGCCAGCCCTGCGCGATCACCTCCACTCAACTCCACACATCTCACGCGGGTTGGACCGCGTCGACATCAGTTGATTCGATCGATCTACTTCGGCCTCGATCGAGCCTGGCTTTCCCTCCCCCCTTATTCATCACGGCCGCCCACGCTAGCCTTGGGTGAGGGGCGCTTCGCGGGCGTTGGATCGGGATATCATCGCCCCTTGCCGATGATGCTCCTCGCCAGAGCGGTCGATGCGGCGGGGGCCCTTCAGTTCTGCAAGGCGCAAAGCAAGGCACGAGCCGTCATTGATTATACCGTCGGACGTGACCATATGGCCCTCTGACCTCTTTCCCCCTCCCCTTCGCCCCCTCCCTTCTCCCCTCCCCTCTCCCCCCGCCTCTTCCCTCCCTTCCTCCCCCCCCCTCCCCCTCCCGCGCAAGCCTCAAATCGAAGGATGTTGGTCGTTCCCGGACCGGCCTCCCTAAATGACCCGACCCTTCAAGTCACATGGAGCACGCCCCCTTCTCCCCCATTCACCCTGGCCTTGCATCGTGACGGCAAGAATGACGTCCCCACCCCCCTCCCCGTTTGAGGCGACGCGAGGAGGACAACACAATGTGCCATTTGGCGGCCATGGGCATCTCTGATGTCACTGTCACTTAAATCCCATCATACGTGCTTGCTGTGTGCCATCCCAGGCCCGATGGGAGATCGGCCTTGGCCGTGACTACCCCGCGCAGGCCGTGGTTGGCTGGTTCGCGGCTGCTTCCCCGCCGGGCCACCCGCGTAGTTGAGGGCCTCGTCTGAGTGACGAGGCCGTATGGGTGACGTCGCGCGTTGGATGTTTCTCATTATTAACAGGTGCGCGTCATCCAATCGAGAGAGGGGGTCGCCCGGAGTCGGTGTATAAGTATGGGATGAGAACGGGCAGGAAGCCAGGAGTACGCAGACCCGACAAGGACTGGCGAACACAAGATCCAATCTTAGCACTATACTTGATCGCTACTTTCAGATTCCCGGTATTGAATCATCTCTTCATCTGGGCTGCCCCTCTGGATAATCAGGATACAAGCCATCCTTGGCCAGCTTCTATCAAGAAACCGAACCCAAACTTCCGAGCCAAATCCAGAATGATCACCACACTGGCGCCGCTCGTATCCACGAGTGGCTGGACGCTGCCGGCACAGGGCCAGGTCCCCTCGTATTCTCAGTACGATCAAAGATACCCCATTCTCGGCACATTCCCGCCTACCCCCACCCGAGCCGCTGCTAGGAGAACACAGGCCACCACTCTCCCCACCAGCCTGGGTCCCTCCGTCACATACTTCCCCCCGCCGTACTCGCCCGGCCTCTCCAGTCCGTACCCGGCCGCCGACTACACGTACGGCAGGCGGAGCCGCAGCAACCGAGAAACGGCGAGGCGAATGCCGTCTGGGCACCAGCCGGCGCGTGAGATGACCCCGGCCGACCCGGTCGGCGCCTATCCCGTCCCCGCCCGGATCTCTTCTCCGTTCGGGCATCACCCGCCTCAGATGGCATCCCGCCCGTCGTATCTTCACAGGGCGAGCCCGAGGAGGAACCGCGCCCAGGGGAATGAACAATACAGTACCGACTGGATGGGGACGGGGATGGGGATCGGGATGGACCCGGCCAGCTTCCAGCCGCAGAGCCCCAGGGCGCAGCGGGAGCAGCGGTACCGGTTGGGGCTGGAGCAGAGGCGGAAGGTTCAGGCTGACGCCGAGCAGGCTCGATCCCTCGCTCTGCTGCCGAGATGGATGAAATCGCCGAGTCGGAATTCTCAGCTCAACAGCGGCGTCAACATGTGCGAACCCGGATTTTCGACGGCGCCGGCGGGCGGTGACCAGGTGTGGTACCCGACCGCGGCGCCGGGGGGTTACGGGACGTATGATCCATACGGCGCCAGGAGGGGGCTGTGGCGATGATGAGGGGGTGTGGGTTGGAGGGGTCGGGATCATATATGGTGAGACCTGGAGCTTGCTTTGGGACAGAGTAGAAAAAAGAGACCACAACGCGGCGTTTGGCGCCGCGGAGCTCCCGTCTCCGGGGGGGGGGCTCACCTGATATCAGCTGAAGGATCAGGTGGCCGAGAGCTGAGCGTCCCTGTCCTTCCCACCCAGCACGATGACGATATTGGCAGCCCTGGCATGAGCTGGGGTATCCAAGTACACCAGTATCCATCTGCTGGCTAGGTACTGATGCCGAGCCAGGAAGCAATCCTAAACATGCACACGCATCACACACATCACCAGAGGTTGTTCTGGTCCTTGTTGCTTGATCTGAACCCATTCGGAAGGCGGGGGTGGGGGAACTGGGGGAAAGATGGAGTAGACAGACAAAACTCGGGTTGCCGGGAGGCCGTCAGATATATCTATCAGGAGCGAAATGATGGTAGTCACAAGACCCCTGGTTCTAAATTCGAATTCTAACTGAAATCTAATGTAAATGGGGGTATAGTAGTGTCGTCCTCAATTCCATTCGAGATAAGAAACGTGTAAGATTCCATCTTTTTGCCATTGGGTGACACCCGGCGCTCCCCCCCTTGGCCTCTCTCTTGTCCGTGTCATCGAAGCTTGGGTGACCGGTATAATTTGACCCCTCGAAAGCCCGAGGATGGGACAGCGCGGTTTCTGGCGCGCTGACAGGGGCAAACTTGGCAAGGAGGAAGAGACGAGAGCGAGGTAGAGGAAAAAAGAGAAGCACGATCTGCCGCAGTCCTCTTCTGTTCCCGTACTAGTCCATCTGCTTCTCGCAGCCGATCCGGCCCAGCAGCTCCTTTCGGTCGCTGTGGCCCGGAAGGCTGACCCCCGACGTGCTGGCGGCACATCTCCGGACTCCGGCCCGGCGCTCCCAGCCTCTGAGGTCGAGCGCCTCGACACCGACCTCCTCCTCGAGCGGCTCGGCGAATTCGTACGTGGCCTCGTTGTCATGGGCACCCTTGCCGCCCTCCTCCTCGGCGGCCTCGCCCTCGTCGTCGGACCGCACGTCGTCCGCACTGCCGCCCCGGACGACCCGGGCGGCCACGCGTATGATCATGATGAACCACACGATGGTGAGCACCTGCAGAAGCAGCAGCGGGGTCAGGAATGTCCACTTGACCGCCTTGGTGAAGCACACGGATCCGGCCGGGTCGATGAACGGCTCGATCATGTAGCCGTACCCCGGCGGCGGGTCGGTCGGTCCGACCAGACTGCCACCGGAGCCCCGGAAGCAGCCGTTTGGGATGATGGTGGGCGCGTCCGAGTAGATGGACCAGCACACGGTAAGATACAAGACGTGACGGGCAAGGAACCAGGAGACCATGAAAACGCCAAACGTGATGTCGCAGAGCGTCTGTTGGCCGACATATTTGAGGCACTTGGCGAGCTGTCATGACGCCAGCCGGCAGTGGTCAGTCTGCCGCCGGTCGCGGGGAGGAGAGGTGGCTGGCAGGCCGGCGGGCCGGGGCGATCCATCTCACCGGAAAGAAGAGGTCAATTACGTCCATCAGGACCAGGATCAGGTTGCCGACCCGGGTTTGGTGGTAGCAGTAGCACGAGCTGATCAGGGTGATGGTGATGGCGTGGTGGAACAGCATCTGCCAGTGGTCCTTGCGCCGCTCCTCGATGTGGATCACGATCAGCTGCTGCAACCAAAAGGCCAGCTGGGCGAGCATGTAGCCCTTGACGGCGCCATCGAGGGTGCGAATCGGCCAGTTGGTCCAGAGCTCTCGCATGGTGAGGAAGTAGCTAGAGGTGGAGTAGAGGTACTTTGGCGCGGCGCCGCGTCAGTCTTCCCGCGTTCTGCCGTCGCGAGTTAATTTGGGGAAGGGCGGGGGTTCGGCCGCACGGAGGGGGCAGCGGGATGCGGGGGCAACTTACCATGCCGATGGACCAGAATACGGCGTAGTACGCCAGCAGCCAAGCCTGCTCGCTGAAGCGGGTCAGGTCCTTGGGCTTGGCCACCCCCCACGCCTTGCCCAGGGGCGCGAGCAGGTATTCCATCGCGCCGGCTCGGAGGCCGGTGAAGAGGACAATGCAGAAGGCGATCAGGCAGCCGTCGTCGGGGCCGACACCGTACTGGCCCGTAGCCGGGTCAAGGTAGCCAAGCGCGAAGAACTTGCGGGTGTGGGGACGGGCCCTGGGGATGCAGACGTGGGTGAGGATGAGGAGTGCGAGTAGGTTGAAGGAGAGGCCTGTGTTTTTCCCCATCCGCGGGGCGTCAGAAACTTTCCTGGCGGCAATGAATCGACGGAGGGGAGCTGCCTGCTCACTGATCTGGTTGTCGACAAACCACCGGGTGGCACTCCTCCACGTGCCCTCGTCTTTCCGCCGCAGTCGTCGCACCAGCACGCGGTTCCCGCTGGTCTGCATGTAGAGCGGCCCGTTCATGGTGTTGGTCCTCGCGCCCATGGGCCTGGGCCGGGAAGCGGGGCTCGCGTGGCCGGCCGACCGGAGGGCGGCGACCGTCCCCGCCGCCGCCGCTGCCGCCGCCTTGGTGTTCACGCCGAGGGCGCTGATCGGACCGTTGGTGGTGCTGCCGCTGGCACTATTGCTGATACTGCCCTCGGCCGGCCGAGAGGGGCGCCCACTCGCACTGGTGCTGGTGCTGCTGGTGCTGCTGCTGCCACTGTTGCTGGCCGGCCGGTTGCGGCCGGCCACGCGGTTGACCATGTTGCCGAGAGAGCTTGGAGGGATGTGGTTTCGGGTGCGATTGGTCAACGGGGCAGAAAATTTGTCGAACAGGCGTGCTGGGGACAGGGTGCTACCGCGCCTATATTCCACCACTGAGTGTTCCCCCAGAGGAGACCGGTCGGGACTCTACTCGTGTTGGAGCGTGGTAAGTGGCGGGCGGCGCGCTGGGAGCGGTTTAATTTATGTTTTTCCGTTTTGTTTCCTTTTTTTGACCGGTCCCCTGGATTGTGGGTTGGTGGCGGCGGCTGTGTTGGTGGAGAGATCGATAGATAGACAGCCAGCTTTGCTCTTCCCTCGTTTTTACTACGCAGCGTGACAGCCTGCCAGGGAGGCCAGCACACCCCACAACAACAGGGCGGGAGACAAAAAAAAGGCGAACTGGAAAGGGGGATCGATAGCAACAGTATGCAGGACTCGGGAGTTAAAACCCCAAACCAGAGCGGGGAGGGGGGAGGTGGGAGGCGGGAGGCGGGAGGCGGGAGGCGGGGGGGGAGGAGGCCGAAGAAAATTCGCAGCCGGCGATCTCGCCAATCCATGTCCCGCAGGGGGTTGAGCAGAGGGACGAGGAAGTTATTCTGCCAGCCCAAGCCGCCTGCTCTCGTCTCCCTCTCGTCGCCGTCGTCGTGCTTCTCGACACTCCCACGAGTGATTCGGACCGGCCCGGTTTTTGCTTGGGCCCCGCGGCTGGTGACATTGTGATTCAGATTCCCTGATTGGGCGATCGGTCCACTGAGCGACGAACACGTTGCGAATCAGAGCTATCGATTGGACAGGGAGGGGACGGGCGGCTGGCAGCCCGGGCGGTGAGGGGGGCTGGACTTGGACCCCGGACCCCTACTTTTGAGCGTGCTGTCAAAAAACCCACCCACCAGGGGCGAGCGAGCGGGCGAGGGCCACCCAATCTTAGTTTCTTATTAGGGAGAAGGGAGGTGGGGAGCTGGAAAGGGATCTTCTTCAACAGAGACGAGGAGGGGCGGGGGCGGCCTGTCTCCCCTATTGTCGCCACCGTGGTCGATCAATAACTACATTGCTCCCGCCGGAGACGGCCGCGCAATTCGGGGTGAGGGGGCGGGGAGGGGCAGCCGGATCTGCTGCTCTGGGGAGTTCATCCCGGCTCAATTGCCCCCCAGGCCCGGTCCATCCTCGGCCCCTCCGGGTCGGGCATATGGCGCCGGCTTGGGACTCGGTGATATTTGCCATCCGGCCGCTCTGCCCGACCGAGTCTTGGCAGCGATCGCAACTTTGGCGCGGCCAAGTGCTCAACCACGCGGGGGTGGCATGCTGGGTCCGATCCACTCCAGCGCTCGACTTTATTTGCGCGGTGGCTACTCTTCTCTTTTGGACGTTGGCAGGCCCAGAGTCGGCCCCGGACTCGGCATGGTTATGTTTCTGCTTCAGCCTCCCAGCTAGATTACCTGATTCTGCTTGGTCTTCTGTGGCAGCCACCTGGTGAGAAGGGAACGGCGAGTCCTCCCCTCTGATTCTGAGTCGGGTAATACACTATATACCAGCTTTGATTTCAAACCACTCGCTACGGATAGCACCAAGTCGGTCGATCTCAAGGCGAGAGCCCTTTCCCGTAGTATACTATCCACCCAACCGCAAGTCGGGCCGTCACTCGATGTACGACAACGCGGACACACTCGGGACTTGTTCAATCTCGCGTCATCACCATCAAATTCGAAAAGAAGGGCCCCCAGCAGGCATGCCAGCTCAGATGGCCGATGCCACTGATCAGACGTCCCCGACCTTCCCTCCGTAGGCCCGATCGCGGTAGACATCCCTCACCCCCCCTTCATCACGAGCCGCTATCCTTCGCTCACACCAGTCATCATTTCCTTTCCTAAACGTAGACTCGGTAAATATCTACCCTCTCCTTAATTATCAGCGAATTTTACCCTCACTCCGCCCCCCTCCCCCTTAGTCAGCGGACTCGTTCCCACCCTAAGTAGGGAAGACGTAGGCCCGCCTCGGCAGTTATTAGCTAGCCACCGGATCTGCACGCTTCTGTCCGTGACTAGGGGTTGTTATGTCCTCATCTGGAGACCGTCGTAGGGCAGGGGGCAGCACGGCCACAACACCACCAAGACTATCGTGGCCATGGACATGGTAGATTTGACCGGCCGCCACTGACCGCCATATCCACAGTCAGGCAGGCCACCTTTTCTGCTGTTAATCCAACCCCGCGATGCTCCCCGACCCTTCCCGCCTCTTCCCCGGCACCGACCCCAGTGGATTCTGCATGTGGCCCCTGATGGTGACCCCTAGGCCAGGCGTGTCGGTCAGGGGTGTCGTTCATTTACCCATTGTCCGGCTACCCCCCCCTTGGCCCCGACGTCCCCACTCCCCGGCACCGAGGCCCATGTCGTGTGTCCGTGATCATCCTCGCCAATGCTCAGGCGTAAGCTGGCATCGCATGCCAGCTTCCGCCAGGCGGCCACTTCCCGATGTAAGCGGGCAGTGGAGTGGGGCAGCAGATCGGATGATGCGCATGCCGGCCAACTGCTGCTGATGCTGCTGCACAGAACCAGAACCAGAACCAGCAAACCCGAAAGCTGACCTGCAGGATGGGCCGTCCAAACCCACGTATGGTCGGTCTCGGCCGATTGATCGTTTGGTCATGTCTCCGTATTTCTTGCCCTCTTCGCCATTGCTGACCGGCATCAGCATCAGCAGCAGCACATATCCACGTTGATCATCTCGGATATCCTATATATCTACCTATCTTGATGTGCTGTCACCCCCGCGCTGTCATGCCGAGTAGCGGCTGTGGTCAGCAACCAGCAGCAACTTGGGCTCGTAAACTGACGGTACCCGACGGGCGGTAATCGAGCCTCGGCTCGGTTGGCCCTGACCAACTCTCGGCCCCCCCTCTCTCTCCAACCCGGCTACAAAGATGACTTTACCTCCCATGGGTTCGATATATGGGATTCAAGTCTCGTCCGTCTCGTATCGCCTCGTGATCAACTGCCGGTATCCTACACGGGCGTGACTGAGGCCGCGATGTCGCAGCCTGGCTTCGTCAATGGAAGGCGGCGCCTGCCGGGGAATCACAATCACCCAACCGCAGATCTAACACTGGTCCATGTCCCGACACGACTCTATCTTCTCAAGAGCCTTTCAGAGGAGACGACAGTATAACCACCAAGTTGATACTCACAACTTATCCGCGCTAGAACTAGGAAATAGAGACGCTGAGAAGCATATTCTAACAGTCTTGATCGCTTTGCGTGTGGCGGTTGGCACCCTCACTCGCGGCCCGCAGTCAGCAGCGCGGGAATGTCGTCCACCGTGGCCCTCCCGTCCAGGATGTCGCACACCGCCTTGAAGAGCGGATACTCGTCCTCCAGCCCCCGCGCCTTGAGGAACGAGTTTACCTCCATCGCCGTCGTCGTCCCCTGCAGCTTCTGCCCGTTGAGCTCCTCCGCCTCGATCTCGGCGACGGTCCGGCCGCGCTCGACCGCCAGCCTGGCACACCGGAAGTTGCGGCCGCCGCTGCAGCTGGTGATCAGGTCGGCGACGCCGGCGCTGGACTCGGTAAAGGTGCTCGTCCGCACCGTCTGGCCGAAGAACTCCTTCCCGAACTTGACCATCTCGACGAGGCCGATGCGCATAATAGCGGCCTTGGCGTTGTCGCCCCAGCCGCGTCCGTCGACGAAGCCGGCCGCGAGGGCGACGATGTTCTTGAGCGCGCCGCCCAGCGAGACGCCGGCGACGTCGGATACCAGCTGAACGTGGAAGTACGGTCGGTGGAACAGGGTACGGAACAGGTCATGGTCCAGGGGCGGGTACTCGGCCGGCAGCGGGGTCAGCCGTGTCCTCGACTTGCGGCCCCGCGCATCCCTGTGGATGAGGTCCGGCTCGGCGGCAGCGGCCGGATTCGGCGAGGCAGACCTCGGCGTCGGAGCGCGGGAGTTGTCCATGGGCGGGGGGTCGTATGCCACCGTGGTCTCGCTCCACTTCTCGGCCGCGATCTCGCTCGCGATGTTGGCCCCGCTGAGCGCCCCGCAGTATATTCCCAGCCCGTCGCCGATCCACTCGGAGAAGAGCGAGACATCGGTGTCGCTGACGGCGACGCCCTTGATGCAGCTGATGCCCCGGGCAAAAGGCAGAATGTGGCCGCGCAGCTGGCCGCATACCCCGTCGATGAACTGATGCGGCAGGTTGAAGATGAGGATGCTGGACCCGAGCACGGCCTCCCTCAGCGACGGGTTCGCCACGATGTTGTGCGGAAGCGCTATGCCGGGGAGGTACTTGATGTTCTCGTGGACCGTGTTGATGACATCGGTGAGGTTCCGAGCCTGTCCCGCCGTCGGAGACGAGCCGTCGTAGTGCGGAGAACCGGTCGGGATTGTGACCTGCTCCTCGTACACCCACATTTGGACCTGCTCCTCGAAGAGGTCCGGGTGGGCCTTGGTGTTCTCGGCTACGATCTTGGAGATGGTCGAACCCCTGCGCGGCGTGCCGATCAGAATCCATGGCATGGGTGTTGGGGCTGGGGTGGAGTGGAGGAGAGGAAGGGAGGAGACAAGATGGGGATGAGGGGATCATGTGAGAGGGGAAGAGGGTAACGAGCAAAGCGGCAGAGCGACAGAGCGGCAGAGCGGCAGAGCGGCAGAGAATACCAGTTTCCAGATCCCACCACCGTGACCTTGTGCTTCTTCCCGCCGGCCCCGGCCGCAGAGAGGCCCGTCATCTGGAGCAGGCCCGACATTGTTGCTGCTGCTGCTGCTGAGAGATGGCAAGTTGATGCGGGGGTGGCGGAGAGGAGAAGGCGGCGGCAGCGGCAACGGGAGCAGGGGTAGGATAATAATGGCGAAAACCTGGCAGCAGAAACGATACCAAGAGAGCCAGGGAAAATGTGCAGACCTAGTTTACTTGAGAGGGGCAGTTTCATTCTGAAGAAGGGAGGAACTGACGACTGGAAGGCTCTACGCGAGCCGTAGTGGGTCCAGTCTCTCATTAGTCAGCTTGCGCTGCGCTAGTGTATACCTCCAGGCCGTCATGGTCCAAGGCCCAAGGTCTGATATATAAGCGATATAAGTGAGGGTGAAGGAGAGGTAGATAAACTGAGCAGCAGGCGGGAGAGCAGCCTGAGATCTGCCTCCTGACTGGGCCATTAGGAGACCCTCCGAGGCCCGCCCTCTACTTGAGCAGTCAAGAGAGCCCCCTGAGGCCCGCCCCTTAACGGAGCTGCCAGGAGGGCCCCTCGAGGCCAGCCTCCCGACTAAGGGTTCTGATAAGCCCTAGGCGAAACCGGTAGGTGCGAGGTCCTCGTAGGTTTGGCAGCTTGGGCCAGAAGTTGTGTATCCTTGACAGTAACCAAGTAAGCTGCGACGCGACGCGCTCGGCCCTATCTCTTTGACCGACTCCCGACCCGGCCCGGCTGCCGAGATAGATTCTGCCTCCCATAGTGTCGATGGGTACGGTTTGGACCTTGGTCTATCTCGCATCGCATTGCCTGATCGTTATCAGCCGGGATCCTTCTACACAGTCGCGACTGGGCCGAAAATTTGCCACTTTAGACTCGTCGATTGACTGTCTGTCCCGGCGAGCAGCTCGATCTGGACCTGACTGACTGGCTACTCTACTCATCCTCAACATTTGCTCTGGGACTGGCGCTTCGCGTTCGAGGAAACTACTCGATCGAACCTCGTCTATCTCGCAGTTCGCCTTTTGGCCTGTTTTTTATTCACTCATTCGTATCGACCGCAATCACAAAACCATAAAGAGGAGCTCGCATCCGCCTCCGCCTCACCACTCGGTCTCTGCCCTCGCATCCCGCGAGCTCTCCCCGACCGCGAACCGGTACTTTCCGGCCGTGACCATGACCCAGTTCTGCCGCTCCACATCCCAATAACTCAGGTCCCGCCGCGTGATCTCGAACCGGACCGTCTGCGTCTCGCCCGGCCCCAGCCTCACCTTCTCGAACCCGCGCAGTACCCGGACCGGGAATTCGACGTCGGCCTGGCGATCGCGCTCGTCTTGGTCATGGCTATGGCGGTGCCGTCCGGCCGCCGGGTACGAGAGGTACAGCTGCGCGACGACCTGGCCGGCCACGTCGCCGACGTTGGTCACGTCCACGCTCAGCTGGACATGGGTCTCCCACAGGTCTGGATTCCCGCCGACGCCGCCACCGGCGGCCGACAGCGGGGCTGGCCTGTCATACCCGTCCGGGTAGGGGTAGGCCGGCTCGGTCTTGATGTCGTCGACCGAGTCGAGGTACGGGTAGATGTATTTCTCCAGCCGGCGGATCTCGGCCGGGAACAGCGCCACCTTCCGGTCTGGGATCGTCGTGTTGTACTCAGGCGGGGCTGCATCCGGGTCCGGCCGTGGCGACGGGGTCGCCGACTTGGGCCGGACCTCGGTCGCGACAAGCTCGGAGAACTCGAACCGGGTGTATGAGAGGCCATACCCGAACTCGAACCGGGGCGAGATCCCGTGCTTGTCAAAGTGGCGGTAGTCTATGTAGAGGCCCTCGGAAAAGTCCTGCTGCGGCACCGGCCCGTTGGGCCGATACATGATCTGCCCGCCCGGGCCATAGTCGGACAGCGACCGGCCAATGGTGTAAGGCAGCTTCCCGCTGGGGTTGGCGTCGCCGAACAGCACGTCTGCCAGGGCGCTGCCGCTCTCCTGGCCCGGCAGGTTGGCTAGGACCACGGCCTTGACCCCGGCCAGGTCGATCCACCGCTCCATGATGACGGGGCCGACAGCGTGAATGACCACGATGGTGTCGCCGGGGCCCTGAGCGCCGCCGCAGTTGTTGGCCACAAGGGAGATGAGTTCGTCGCCCCCGAGCTGGAGGGACAGGTCGTTCCGGTCGCCGCCGGTGTCGGACCATGTCAGGTAACCCTCGCCCGCGTCCGAGTTGGCAAAGACGATGCAGATGTCCTGGTCGTGCAGGAGGTCGGGCTGCTGCGGCGAGAAGGGCAGGCGGTTGTCGGTGACGTGGGTCGTCAGTCGGACCCGGTCCGGGTCGAATCGGGCCGCCAGCCCGTCCGCGGGCGGGACCAGGTACGGGAACTCGACCGCACCGCTGCCCCAGCCCGAGCCGAGGGTGCCCTGGTTGCACCCGCGGTCCTTGCAGAAGTTGGGACCCCGGCCTGGCCCGGCGTCCTCTCCGAATATCCCGACCCGGGTCACCTTGCCATCCCCCGACTGCCGGCCGCTCCGCCCGTCCGGCCGGAGCGGCAGGATGGTTCCCTCGTTCTTGAGCAGGATCGTGCCCTCGACCGCGATCTGGCGGGCGATCTTGTCGTGGTCGGCCTGCGTCCGCACGAACCGGTTGACCGTGACCACGTCTTGGTCGGTGGGGCTGCCGGGCGCGGCCACCCCGGCCGCGCCGTTGGTCCAGGACGAGAAGTTGGGCCCGTCCGCCAGGTCCGGGCTGTCATCCTGGCCCAGCTGGTACCACGCCGCCACGATCCGGGTCGCCATGTCGTCGAGCCGGTCCAGCGGCAGCGACCCGTTCAGAACCGCCTCGGTCAGGCGCGGCCCCCACAACGACTCGCCCTGGGCCCAGAGCAGGCCGTCGCCGGGCATGGTCATGTCGAGCCCCGCCAGCGCGCTCGCCACCCCGGCCCGGGTTCCCAGCCAGTCGGACATGACGAAGCCCTGGAACCCCAGCTCGTCTTTGAGGATGCCGTTGATAAGCTTGGAGTTCGCACACGCATACGAGCTGTTGATCTGGTTGTAGGAGCACATGACCGAGGCCACGCCGGCCCGGACCGCGTTCGCGAACGGCCACGCGTAGAGCTCATGCATCGCCCGATCCGGCACGTTGCTCGAGATGGCGTCCGGCAGCCCCCACTCCCAGCCCTGCCGGAAGTGCTCCTGTTCGTTGGCGACCAGATGCTTGATCGTGGCCATGACGCCGCGCGACTGGATTCCCCGGACCGTCTCCGCCCCGGCGACCCCCTGCAGGTAGGGGTCTGCGCCGAAGCCTTCCCAGTTGCGGCCTCCGGCCGGCATACGGCCGAGTGGGCCGACGGACGGCCCCAGCAGCGCGTTGATGCCCTTGAGGCGGGCCTCGAGCCCGTGCGCCCGGCCGCGCTCGTACATGAGATGCCGGTTCCAGGTGGCGCCGACGGTGATCCCGGCCGGGTAAGCGGTGGCGTTGTCGGCGAACCTCAGCCCGAGCGGGCCGTCCTGCAGCGCGAGCGACGGAAAGCCAACGTGGACGGCCGGGCCGGTGTTGCCGACGGCAAGACCCATCATCCATCCGGTGCCGGTGGTGATGTTGACCTTCTCAGGCAGGCTCATGCGCCCGACCATGCCGGCCGCCTTCTGGTAGCTCTCGGCCCAGGACCGGGCGGTGCCGCCGCGCGGGCTGGGGTACCAGGGCGGCGACAGCCCCAGGGGCGGGGGCGGGTGCAGGGTCGGCCGCAGGTACCTGTCGCAGGCGAAGCGGCCGCTCCCGCCGAGCAGGACCACCGCCGCGATGGAGCCGAGGAGGATGCGGGCCCAGGTCCAGGTCCAGGTCAGGGTCCGAGAGCGAGCCTCCCCATCGCGCCATGGGCCGTCCTCGGACGCGGACTTGGGTCTGGCGGGGGGCAGGCCGGAATTGTCGGGGGGGGAATCATCGTCTGGCAGCGGTTTCTCGCCGAACTCGAGCAGGGGCTCGCTGGAAGGATCCATCTCGCTGAGGGAACAGTTCGCCGGAAGGATCTGGGGGGGGCGGGACAGGCAGGAGGCAGAAACAGAGAGAGGAAAGACCAGGACAGCCGGTCGAGTGGGCGGTCCGAGGGGCCTTGCGAGAAGAGGGGAGAGACGGGAAAAGAGCAGAGCAGAGAAATATTATATTTGTTTCGTCTGCCTCATCAACGGTGGGAAGATCAAAAGGCGCGCTATGAGGGGGGGACGATCGGCCCTCTGATGGCAGGCCACCCAAGGAGCAGCAGCAGCTGGTCGCAACCTGTAGTAGTGTCCAACGGCGACCGGGCCGCGGTTCCGGCAGATTGTGACAAGACTACATCAGGCTATGGATTACAGTCCGGTCGGCCGCTTCGATAGCTAGGGTGGCCGGCGCGGTCAGCGTCCGGCAGGCTGCGCTTGAATGCGGGGGTTTCGGCTCCTCGGGCCGCTGCGTAAAAGTGATCGGCTTGGGGGGTGCAAGCCCTCCCTCGTCGGGATTGATTGGGGGGGAGCCGTTTCGGCGAAGCAGGTAGCAGGCAGCGGGCGGGGTCTCGTAAGCGGGGTGATGGAGAAGAAGTTGTCGGCCATCGTCTGCTCCAGCTTAGGCGGGGGGGGATAGTTGAAGGAATCCAATGTTCTTGAGGTTGCCCATAACAAGCACGGCCACAAACCGAAACGAAATGTCGGCCTCGGGCCCCGAGACGAGACAACTGACGAGGCCAGGCCGACTCGGGAGCGGGTGGCAACAGTAAGGCTGGTGATTTCAAGACTCTCATCAGTCACGGTGCTCAGCCCCTCTATCCACGGCACGGTTGACTTGGCCGCGTTTCAGTGAGACCGGGGCACTCCGGCACTTCGCATGATGATGACGATGATGACGGCAAGGAGTCTTACTGACCTGGAGCTTGGGCCCCAAAGCCTCTCTCGGTAGCTATGGAGGAAGAACAGCTCCTCGAAGCTGAGTAGCATGGTCGCACCCCGGCGTAAACTCGACTGATCGGATCCAACATGCCGAGCCGACGGCCCTCTGTCCCCTCCCGTCGCCTCGCGCTCGCTCGCTCGCGAGATCACCCAACAGCCAAGGCGCCAGCCGCGAGTAGCGCCTCTGGCTCCTCCCCCTGCAGCTTGTTGAGTGATTCATGTTCTGCAGATCTCCAGAGGGAGGTGGGAGCCAGCCAGCCCCTCGACCGCCTCGGATCGGTCTCGCGACAACTCACTCTGGCACACAACCCCGATTCAGACCCTGGCAATCTCGATTTTTCTTTGATCTCTCCACCCCCGCATGATTTGACCTTGGTTTTTTATGTCGCGCAGCAGCCACGAGTGCCGTCAGTGCTGTCAGTGCCGAAAGTACCAGCAGTGCCGAAAGTACCAGCACTGCGCGAGCAGGGCTGTCCCCGTTGATTGCTCTGCGGTTCTAGTTTCTGTCTCCAACACCACCATCCGGCATCTGCCACCCAGCCACGAGGGCGAACCTGGCTAGCTGCGGTAGCATAAGTCCGGCATGTGTGATGACGCTCGTGAAGATGGCCGAGCTCAACCACCGGCCCCTTCCGTCCTCCCCCTGTCCTCCCCCTCGTCCCTCAGCCAGAGCTGTCTTGGCGATGAAACGATGAAAATAAGAAGAACAATAGCCAAGGGTCAACATGAACATCCCCCGCCGACTCAGCTCCCCTTTGTGCCCCTCTCTACGTGAGAGATTTGATCTTCAGTCGTTCCTCTGGTTCCCTCCTCCGCCGGGCGGGATTCGATGCCCCCCTCTCACCCTGAATTATTTTCTCCCTCGCTTTCTAGTCGCCATCGAGGCTGACCCGATCTTGAAGAAGATGAGGGGGGATGGGGATCGCGACTAAGAGACACTGGTTCTCTGTAATCCTCTAATCCCGCCGCGCCAGCGCTAGCGGGGGTGGCCAAGTCCGTCTCCCACTTTCCGTCATTGCTACTGCGGCTGCCGCCCGTGCAGTCGAGGATCATAAACTGGGGCGCTCCTCTGTCTGGAGTCTGGTCTCCATCTGCTCTTCCTGTGGCCTGTTTGACAAGAAAGAAAGAAAGACGGGCTGGATATCATCTTTTTCTGTTTCTGGCCACTATACATATCTCACTATAGGGGTTTGCCTACCCCTGATCCCCTCCTGTACAGCACTATACCCGGCCTGGGCCGCAGAGGAAGAGATGCCCCACAAAAAGAGCCTGCCACCCCTCCCGCCCGACTCGCCCTCGGATCATGGTTCGCACTCGGCCCCGTCCGTACGCACCGGCACCGCCGATACCACCTTGAACGGCTCGATCGCCCCTTCTTCCTCGTCGAATGTGGAATCGGCACCCCCCGGGCCGGTGCCGGAGGAACCGTGGTCCCACCACCACGTCGTGGCCGACGATGGCGCCCGGCTGAGCTACTACACGATCCCGTGCGCCACCACGCCATCGTCGGGCTCGGACTGCTCGTTGCCGCAGTCGCCCCGCCCCCCCGCCGTCCTGATCATGCACGGCCCCGTCTCGTACGCGCTCACCCACCAGGACATGGCTGCGTATCTGAGCGGGGCCGGCTACATGGCCCACGCGGCGTCGCGGCGCGGCCGAGGCCACTCGGACCCGTGGCCCGCCGCGTTTCTCGGATCCGACGGCGTGATGACGACGACGGAGCAGCTGCGGATCGGATCCAGGGTGTACCCTCGCACGTACAGTTCCGAATTCACCGCTGCCGTCTTTGACCGGGAGCTGCGCGACCTCGAGTCCCTGATCGCAGTCACGGACCCGGACCTGATCCTGGCCGTGTCGACGTCGGCAGACGTGGTGCTGCTGGGCCTGCTGGCGGGCCCGTCCCGGGCTCCCAACCTGTGCCGGATGGCTAAGCTCGTGCTGTACGAGCCGCTCATGTTCTTCATCGACCGGGAGCACCGGACCGACATGAGCCTGCTGGGCCGGTACGAGCGCGAGATGGCGGCAGGCCGGGACGCGGACGCCATGATCACGTCGCTCATGTTTGTCCAGCTCAAGTCCACCAAGATCCCGAGGCCGATCGTGACGGCACTGGTGTCGATCATGATGCGGACGCAGGAGTGGGGGCGGGCCCAGGCTCGGCGCCGGCGGCAGAAACTAGAGAAGCGCGGGGCGGCGAGCGAGCCATACGATGATCACGGCGTGTATACGGTCCGTGCGATGGCGCCGCTGATGCGATTTGACTTTGCCATCATTGCTGAAGCGACGATCGCGTCGGCCCGGCTGGCCGAGCTGCGGCGGGGAGACACGGCCAGAGATGGGCCGAGCAAGGGGGACGACAGCCAGGCCGGGGCCGGGGGCGAGAAGGAGGCCGGGGGCGAAAAGGAGGCCGGAGACGGAGCAAGGGGGGAGGGACGAGAAAAAGAGGGACGAGAAGGAGGCGGAGCTGGCGGAGAAAAAGGAGGAAAGGGAAGGGACCCGTGGGAGGGGAGGGTCGCCGTGCTCTGCGGAGAAAAGAGCCCGGCCTTTCTACGACAGACTCAAGACGTGCTGGCCGCCGTGGTGCCGGGCGCGATCAAGGTGGTGCTGCCGGGGTGGGGGCACGAGATTGTGACCAACGGGGAGACATGGGGAGGGCAGCCGTACCGGCTGGTGCCGCCGGTGCGAGACTTTGCGCCGCCGGGGCAGGTGATGGAGTGGAGCAAGGCAGCAGTCCGGGACACCGAGCGGCAGTAAGCAGGCGGATACGGCACTGTGATTAGAAGTGTGTTATACCTGGCGATAATGTCGCAAATGACAGGTAATAATAAATGCACCGCCACTATCGCATCCTGCCATCGCCATCCGGTCTAATCTTTTCCCCCTGGCCCACTCACGCCACTCACCCTCTTCAACCACCCGACTGCCACCTCGGCCGCTCATCCCGATGGCCGGTCCGGCTTTCTCGCCGTGATGAATTTGACGGCGCCGTAGACAGCTCGGTCGGGCACGAGCGAGTCCAGGGCGGCGCGCCGGATCACCTCGCGGCCCCGCCGCTCCTCGCAGCCGGCCAGGACTAGCATCCGGAGGCTGTGGGCCTCGAAATGGACTTTCATGGCAGGCGCCGGTCAGCCTGGGTCACGCGGAGATGGGAAGAGGTGGGGCGGGGGGGGGGCGATGGGTACTTGGGGCCGTGAGCTCGGCGAGTATGGCCGCCTTGGCGAGCGAGCTCTCGTCGTTGCCCGGCCCGGCCGCGGGGACAACGTCGCGGACCTCGACGACGCGCTCGAACCCGACCTCGCTGAGCCAGCGCGGCACGCACGCCTGCGGCTGCGGGTGCACGGCGAGCCGGTCGGCCGCGGCCGCGTACAGGTCCATGAGCTTGGTCAGGTCGCTCTTCCCCTTGGCACCGTCGTCTCCGTCGCGTTCGGGGTCGATCTGCTGCGGCGGTGGCGGCGACTGCTGCAAGAGCGGGTCGGGCCGCTCGCGAGCCCGGCCCAGATCCATGGCGGCCTCGGGGTTATCGGCCCAGCCGAGCCAGATAGACGAGACCTCGATCTGGCCGCCGGGCCGCAGCCAGGCGTGGGCGCGGCGCAGAAACGCGACCCAGTCGGCGATGCCGCCCACCTCGATGCTGCGCACGTGGACGAGGTCGAGGGTGCCGGCCCGGTGCCGGTCCTCGTCCGCGTCCGGGCAGTCGACGTCCTCGACCTGGAAGCTCACGTTGCGGGGCACCGCGGACGGCAGTAGGCACGGGCTGATGTCCACTCCGACCACCTCGGCGAGCGGGTAGGCCGCCCCCATCTCGACGGCCCACTGGCCCGAGCCGGTGCCCACGTCGAGTATGCGGACGGGCCGGTCGCGGGGCAGCCGCACCGCAGTCAGGTCCCCGCCGCCGGCGCCACCGCCGCCACAGCCGCCGAGCGCGAGCCGGAACAGCTCGTGCTGCAGGGCGTAGCGGTCCGCCTCGGCCGCGTCGTTGGGCTGGAGGATCTTGCCGCTGTGGTGGTACGTGCGGCCCAGGGCGCGGAGGGGGGGTGGCGCCGAGGTGGCGTCCGAGTAGTCTGAGCGGGAGCCGGGGTCGTCGTCGTGGTCGGCCATCATGGGCATTTGCGGGGGAGAGATGAGACGAGAGGTGACAGGGACGAATGGGGGGAAAAAAAGAATTCACCACGCAGGCGAGAATTACAGAAAAGGCCGGTTCGATTCGAGGCTTGGCCAAGTAAATGGATGCCAACTATGTGAGATACGTACTGCACTCAACTGTATATCCGGCCCACCGTCCGATCGACCCCTTCCTCGTCGTCGCCCACGTCCAACGTCCACATCCGGCCGGGCCGGTCCGCTCGGACCTCGTCCAGGCCTCATCTCCTCGTCATACGTGGATCGGAAAAAATGGCCCAAACACGGCCGAGACGGAGGAGGAGAAGGAAGGGGGAGAGGAGGAGGAGGAGCCGCAGCAGCAGCCTCGGCCCCCGTCACACCCCCTCCGGTTCTCGTTTGGCGAGGTCACATGCCGACCCGCCACGCGGCAACGCAGCAACGCGGAAACGTTACGACCTGCATGCACGCACGCGACAACCAGGGGAACAGTGGCTCCACCTACACTCGGGGCTGGCTCGGAGAGAGGAGGGGCACGGAGGGAGATGGGGCCAAGAAAAGAGAGGAAATGGACTCGGCCCACCCGACTTCAGATACTCAAAGACAGGGAGGACTGACTACATGGAGAGAAGAGTTTTAGTGAAGCCGGGGGAGGGGGGTAACACAGATAGAAGGGGAATGGAAGAACAAGAAGCAGAATGGGAGAGTCAACCGAGGAGGCAAGATGGGGAGAGGCCCCCCGACGATGATGACACGCGGGACCTTGCTCCCGGCCCCCGCCCTGCATGCCGCGACAACAAAACACGATCGGACGGCCGTCCACCCGATGACCGGCTGCGCGCCGACACACCCGAAGGCGACACAAGAACCAAAGCCTCTCGGTCGCCGCATCCTCTTGGCCGGCGTGGGCTACGCGAGATGACGGCCCGGGTCGCATAGCTCGCTTGCGCACGCGACCCTGCCCCGTAGGCAGTATCAGTCAATCAGGCCTCGCTGCCGCGACCGCCGCCGCCTTGGCCTGTCCGCCGGTCGGCAGCAGCAGCAGCAGCGGGAGGGGGGCAGAGGGGGGGTGAGGGTGAGGATGAGGGCGCCGCCGCTGCTGCCGCAACAGGGTGGGCCAGGACATGTCGACGCTGGGCCGGTTGGCAGTTTGATGCGAGGATCGGCCAGCCAGACCGGCAGGCAGGCACCGGCCCGTGTCACAATCTACGGGAACTTATGATGCTCGCGCGCCCGACGAGCAAAAGCTACCCGGCGTCGAAACAGAAAAAGAGAGAGCCAAGAAAACAAGTCAGAGATGGTCCGGCTCGGCCCTGGCGGCACCCTCGGGTCTTTTTTTGTCATGCAATCTTCTTTTCTCCGGATAGGCTGGGGGATCTGCCTGCCGGCTGTGACAGGCTTCCTGTCTCACCCTCATGCTCGCCCTCATCCCCCCCCTCCCTCCCGCTGCTGCTGTTGCTGCCGACCGACGGACAGGCTAATCGCTGCAGGCGGACAGAACATCCCCAAGATGACAGGCTGCAGAAAAGATGGGGGCCTGGATGCGTGCCCCTGACCTGGCGGCCCGTGGATGGCCTCGCATCCACCTGCCCTGACTACCTGCCCCGCAGACGGGCATGCTGAAGGACGCGGAGCTACCGTAAGCCGATCTCACGGGTCATGCCCTCTCTCGGCTCGCCCCAACGGCTCGTTCCTTCAAGTGGCCACGCCTTGTTAACCGCAGGATGTGCTCGCCTCAACCTGCCTTCAAGGTTACTCCGACACATGGATTTCTGTCCCACATGTAATCGGCTGATGTCGAGGTCGAGCTGCATGACCGCATGCCCTCGGCTACACCTGCATGAACCGCTCTGCTCCTGCGGCCGAATCAATGCTCACCCATCCTGCGGAAGGCCATCCTCGACGAGGAGGCGGCCGCGTAGATCGTCCTCCTCCTGCGGATGCCCTCGCTTCCACTTGCCTCGACCACTGCCGGCTGATTATCTACTCTCCAGCAGTATATCCTCAAAGACGCGGGAAGCTGTTCTCGAGGACACGGCCGCATGACATAATCTTCCGCGGATGCCTTCGCCTCCACTCCTCCTGGCTTGAATTATCTATATCTACCCTGCAGAAGTAAATCTCGAGCCGCATGCCTTCCTACCCGCGGATGCCCTCCCCTGAACCTGCGCCACCCGCGCCAGCCTGCCCCCCGCTTCACTGCGGACTGACAGAGTCAACGTCATAAATAGGCCGCAGCAGGCTTATCCGGAGGTGCGGGCGCGTGCGCGCATGTAAGAGTGACTGACATCCTACCCCGCCCCCAGTGGTGAAGGCCGACCAACTGCCCCAACCCTGAATCCCCTCCCCAATGAAGCGAAAACATGGTAAATGAAATGAGCCCCCCCCCGCCACGCCCACCCTCTTACCACCATCCAGATGTGTCGGCTCGCGTCCCTGGCCTGGGCAATCCCACTGCTACACCGTCTCAATGTACCGCCTCACCTCCCTAGATCCAAGTCAGCAGCTGGTCGGCAAGAAAAAAGAGAGAACCCAAACCCACCAGTCCGTGACAGCCTCCTCAAACAGCCGAGCCTCGTGCTCGCGTGTGCCCCCGTAATGGTCCACGAATCCGTCCCCGAGCGCCTCACGCGCGACACTGTCCGGGCCCATGAACCGCGTCACTGCCTCTCTCAGGGTCCGCGGCAGTCTCGCCCCTCCGCCGCCCGGCGCACCTTCCGGCCCGAACGGGATCTCCAGCTTCTTGTGGACCCCGCGCCATCCTAGGGCGAGAATGGCGGCCAGTACCAGATGCGGATTCGCGTCTGCGCCGGCGACGCGCACCTCGAACCGGGTGGCCGCCGGCGGGCATATCGGCGGGGTGATGAGCCGCACCGACGCGGACCGGTTCTCGAGCCCCCACGACACCGTCACCGGCGCCCAGAAGTTTTCCACCAGGCGCTTGTATGAGTTGACCGTCGGCGCGACCATGACCATCATGTCGGCCAGGCCGTCAAGGATGCCGGCGAGGAAGTGCCGGCCCAGATCCGACAGCCGGGCGACGTCGGGCCAGGGGGCGGCCGGGTCGTCGCTGTCGCGCGCCAGCAGGTTCTTCTTGGCGCCGCCGGCCGCATCGACGAGAGAGACGTGCATGTGGCCGCTGTTGCCCGGCAGGCCCTTGCGCGGCTTGGCCATGAAGCACGGCGTGATGCCGTGCGCGGCCGCGATCCCCCGGACCGCGAGCTTGAACAAGCTGGCCCGGTCCGCCATCTGCCGCGCCTCGCCGTACTCCAGCGCGGCCTCGAGCACGCCGGGCCCGCTCTCAGTGTGCCATCCCTCAATCGGGACTCCGAACTGGACGCAGGTGTCGAAGACGGCGTAGTAGTAGTCCCGGTTGAAGGTCGGGCGCGTGAGACTATACCCATACATGCCGAGGGTCAAATGGGACAGCTGCTCGGGCGGGTTGGCCTCCAGGAACGCAGCCGGAGACGGATTTCCGTCGGGGGCCCGGAAGTTCCAGAACTCGTACTCGGCCCCGGCCATCACCGAGGCCGCGGCGCCAAGGTCGGTCTCGAGTTTGGCCACCTGCCGGGCCAGCAGGCCGCGCGGACACGACACCAGAGGCTCCCGCGTGTCCGAGTCAAGGAAGCTGACGAGGAAGAATGGAATGTTGTGCTCCCACGGGATGCGTCGGAAGCTGGCCAGGTCCGGCACCGCGAGGACATCGCGGTACCCGTTCTGGCGGTTGCTCACCCCGAGCTCGGGCGCGTATAGCGCATCGTGCATGTCCCAGCCGAAGATCACGGAGCAGAAGCCAAACCCGGCCTCGGCGACGGATAGGAACTTGGCCTTGGAGATGATCTTGCCGCGCAAGACGCCATCGATGTCGACGCCGGCGACCTTGACCTTGTTGTCGCTCTCGAGGAGGGTGGGAAGACTGGCGAGGGTAATTGGGGCGTCCATGATGGCTATATCTGCGGTCTGCTGTCGGTCTGTCTGTTGACTGTCTTCCCAGAAGGGGGGGTTCGAGAGAGGGGGTCTTGTCTGGATTGCACAGCTGCCAACCCCCGCCCCGACACCCGCCTGGCTAACTGAGCTACGGCCCGTCTTGTATTAGCTCCCTGGCCGGTGCTCCACCTGCTCGTCGGTTAGAATCGGGACTTGCATCGTCATCGTGCTTTCCCCGGTCATCGTCCATTCTCCGGTCGTCGCTCTTTCCCCGGTCAACCTTTCCCAGGTCATCGTTCTTTCCCTCCATCCTTCCCTCGCTATTCTGCCATTCTCGTTTCCCCACTCCCACCTCTCCCCCTCACATGTAAATACGGAATTACGCACACACCCGTTAATGATACGTATATCTGCTTCAGCCGTCCCAATCATGCCGGCGAATTTCTCAGCCATGCCCCCGCACGCCCATCTCCTGCCCTCCTCATACAAATCGCTGGTCGCCTCCTGGCTGGCCGAGGATATCCCCTCTTTCGACTTCGCCGGCGGCGTAGTCGGGGCTGCCCCGCGCACCGCCACGCTCTTCGGCAAGAGTCGCGGCGTGCTCGCGGGCATGCCCTTCGTTTCCGAGGTATTCGCCCAGTGCGAGTGCGCCATCACCTGGCACGTACCCGAGGGCAGGCTGCTCGAGCCAGCGGCCGCCCCGGCCGGTGATGGCCGCCCGGTCCCGATCCGGGTCGCGACCGTGGTCGGGCCGGCGTACCGGCTCCTCCAGGCGGAACGCGTCGCCCTCAACGCGCTGGCCCGGTGCAGTGGCGTGGCCACGGCTTCGCGCGACCTCGTGATGAGGGCCCGCGAAGCCGGGTACGCCGGCACGGTGGCGGGCACCCGCAAGACAACCCCCGGCTTCCGGGCGGTCGAGAAGTACGGCATGATGGTCGGCGGGGCCGATACGCATCGGATGGACCTCAGTTCGATGGTTATGCTCAAGGACAATCACATCTGGAGCTGCGCTGCGGAAGGTGACAGGGCCGGGGCCGGAGCCGAAGGGGGCCGCGACGGGGGCAGCGGCGTCTCCGACGCCGTCCGGTCCGCCCGTGGCTATGCCGGCTTCACTCTCAAGATCGAGGTTGAGGTTCAGAGCGAGGCCCAGGCCGACGAGGCCATCGAGGCTGGCGCCGACGTCGTGATGCTCGACAATTTCTCTCCGGACGAGGTTCGGACCGCGGCACGGAGCCTAAAGGAGCGCTGGAAGGGCCAACGCCAGTTCCTGATCGAGGTGTCGGGTGGGCTGACGGAGGAGAACATCGAGGCGTACCTGGGACCGGGTAGGGGCGCCCCCTCCTTGCGCTTTCTGCTCCTCTCCCGTCTCTTGCTATCTGGATCACCCCTTCCTTCTCTCCCTTCCCTTCTGCCTCTTGCCTTCTGCCTCACTCCTTCTTCTCCCTTCAGCTCTGCCTCTCTTCTGTCCCTTTCCTGCTATCCGTTCCCTTTCGGTTGTTTTCCTGCTTCTAACCCCCCCCCCGGCGTCCCTCTCACACCCCGCTGGGAATGCTCACTTGCTGACCACCACTAGACGTGGACATTGTCTCGACGAGTTCGATCCACCAAGGCGTGCCGCATGTTGACTTTTCCCTCAAGATCAACCACCGATACGAGATTTGATTGGTCCGTGATGAGGCACTGCGCAGGTGCTCGGCAGCTGCAGGAGTCGAGAAGCGGGCCGTGTTTTATCTAGCTGGAGAATCTAGTCGAGTCTACTGCTACAATTCCATGACCGCTTCCACAAGCCGATGACCTGATCCCCTAGATCTCCTGATTCTCACTCCGTCTTCTTAGTCGGGGTGACGATGTCGCCCACCACACTGGCCCCAGCTGCCCGGGCGTCAAAGTCGGGGCCCGACCCCTGGAGATGAGCCAGCGCATCCTCCTGCCCCGAGATGGCGCCGGTTGTTTTGGCCTCCTCGCCGGCACCGTCCTTGGCGCCGCAACAGGAAACCAGCACGCTCGACGTGTTGCGCGTGCTGGGCACATCGATCGACGGGTTCGCGGTGAAGAAGTCGACCGGCTTTAGTTGCAGCTGGTTGACCTCGGCGGGCCTGTCCGGCAGGGGTCAGCGTGCATGATGGCAATAGGTGGCAAGAAAAGGAGAGTCAAGCTGGGGAGGACGGAAGGAAACCTACATGACGGGCCAGTCCTCTACCCTCGGGTTGTGGGTCAGGCAGAAGACGGACCACACCACGGGACTGCTCCTGCGTCCTTTTTCTCTTTCGGCCGGCACCCCCGGCCCCGTCCGCCCCTCCTCCGGCTCATTATTCTCACCTCCTCCCTCGTTCTCCGCCCCGTCCGCAAACCAGTCCCCCCGCCGGACCATATGGCCGACCCCGCCCACTTCCTCGATGCTCTGGTTCGTAAACTCGCCGGCGGCCCAGAGCTCGCCGTCCCGGTACCCGGTCACCCACAGATGGTGGCGCGCAAACGGGGCCCGGCGCGAGTGCACGCTGTCCTCGCTCATGAGCAGGAGCTGAGTGGGCGGCGGCGCCAGCCGGTACCCCACGTTCCGGCCCGACACCGGGTTCCGCGTGGTGGTGTTCTCGATCCGGATGGCCCGGCTCCGGAACGGCTCGGCGTCGATCCACGTGGCCCGCCGCACCGGCTCGCGGGTGACGCTGTAGAGGTTGCCGTACGGGTTCGAGTCCGGATCGGGCGCGCACGGGACCGTCTCCTCGACCACCACCTGGGTGTCGTCGGGCCCGTACGAGTCCATGGCGGGGTCCACGCGCACGGCGAAGACGTGCTGGTGGTTCTGGGCGAGCACGCCGGGCGCGACCACGGTGCCGTACTCGGACGTCTTGCCGTGGTCGATGGCGGTCACGCTCACGACGCCGGTCGCCCGGGTCTCGACCGTGATCCCGCCCGCGAGGTCGAGCTTGTACGCGAACACGTAGTCGTAGTTTGCCAGGGTGGCGACGAACTGCACGACCAGCTCGCGCTGGCGCACGACCACGGACCGGCGCGAGTGCGAATGGGTGTGCTTCCACAGGATGCCGGCGTCCTGCTCGTGCATGCACACCACCGACTCCGCCCGCGCCGGCTTCCCGTCCGAGCTCGTGCGCAGCGCCGAGAAGTAGTAGATGGCGCCGAGGCAGTCGCAGCCGAGGTCCAGGTCGTTGGCGGCCCGGCCGAGGCCGCCGTCGCCGACGTCAAAGGCCTGCTTGCGATGGAACGGGGCGCGCGGGTCGGCGTACGGGACCGTCATCTCGCTGAAGCTCAGCCGGTACAGGACGGACCGGCCGTCGTAGCACACGTCGTGCAGGACGGCTCCCTCGCGGGGGGTGAACGACACGCGGAACCGCCACCGCTGCCACTCGACCAGGTTGTCCGAGTGGACCGTGAAGGACGGGCCCTCGGGCTGGACAAGGTCGATGGGCTTGAGGTCGGCCCGCGGCGGCGAGTCCAGCAGCTCGGGCACGTACTCGCCGCCGCGGCGGCCGCCGCCCCCCCCCATGTCGCCGCGAGGGCCATCCTCAAACAGCCGGCGCGGGGGGCCGGCCGGGCGTCTGGGCTCGGGCTCAAACGGATCGCCGGTGCCCCCGGTGGCCAGGCGGTCGATCCGGATAACCTCCATGGTGGCCATATCCAAGACGGGGATGATCGGGATCGGATAGGGGTAGTGGTTCGAGTCCGGGTTGTTCTTGCTCGAGTCCCGGCCGAACACGAGGGCCTGCATGTACCGGCACGGCTCGAGCAGGCCGGCACCGCCGTACGGCCAGGGCTCCATCGTGACGGTGAAGCCCTCGGGGAGGGCGAACTCGGACATGGCCTCCCGGAAAAGGGCAGATTTGATGCAGGCTCCTTGAAACCCGGCAAACTCGTCGCTGCAGGCCGGTCCAGGTCTGGTGTGAGTGTCTGAGGGGAGGAGGGGGAGCAGGAGCAGGAGCAGGAGGAGGAAGAGGAGGAGCAAGAGGAGCAGAAAGACAAGAAAAGCAGAGCAGCAAGTCTCACACAGTGATGTATGGCTGACAGTCCGGCCCGGCCTCCGTCTTCTTCACCACCTCGGCCTTGTCCAAGTCGACGATTGCGGCCATGTAGCGGTGCCGGCCAGGCGTGACGACGTCATGCTCGACCCTGGCGAGGCGGGCAGGCCTCTCGACCGCGGTCATGTCGCCCGCATGCTCGGCCGCGAGGAACGGGCCGAGCTCCGCCTTGGGGGGCTCCTCCAGGTAGACACTGCGAAAGTAGAGGGAGCTGCCGGAGGGATGGGAGGCCACGACCGCGTCACGAGCCGCCGTGAACTCGGCTGCGGTGAGGGGGCAGAGGGGGTGAGGGGCAGAGCCGGCGGCCATGGTGTGGGTCGGGACGGCTGGGAAAGGGCAGACAGAGTGTAGGGGGAGATTGAGATGAGGGTGGACGATTGGAGACCCCGGGACGGGGTCAAATGGGTTATAAAATGTCTCCTCACGGCA
This sequence comes from Bertia moriformis, assembly GCA_025802115.2. Lineage (NCBI taxonomy): Eukaryota > Fungi > Ascomycota > Sordariomycetes > Coronophorales > Bertiaceae > Bertia > Bertia moriformis. The sequence goes on from JAOYNC020052254.1 coordinate 35,996, forward strand.
ACAGGGCGTACGCGAAGGGGGGGGGGTTCCAGGAGAATGAGGCAACCAAGGCCAGTCAAGCCAGTCAGCATGGCTAGTCGGCTAGTAACGGCGAGCTATGGAAATACCGGTTTCTCTTGGTCCTCTGGCGGGAAGGGCGGGGTTGGCCAGGGGCGTGGCCTGCGGGAGTGGGAGCAGAGCAGCTGCGAGAGGCGGGCGCGGGGCAACTGGACGGCTGGTGGTGGTGGCGGAGTGGCGCAAGACGATGATCTGCCGTTTATCCGGCTGGTCTGGATCTCGTTTCTGCCGAGCACGGTCCGATGCCTATGCGAGCGTGATGCGCCCAAATCATTCGCCTTTTTGACGCATACCGTCCACCGGGACTGCTGCCGCCGCGCGCCACAGACAGAGGCCACTTTCCGGGTGCAGAGATTCAATCTCCGGGCCGCAAGCAGGCATACCAAGGACCACCAGTGCGCGCTGGACCGAGCGACCGGTCGGGCCGGAACCGCAGCTCTCAGCTCGGCCACGGGAAGAGAGCAGATCCGAAGATAGACGGCGGGCCCGACGAAAGGCCAGCCGGCTCCGGACAGCGAGCAGACCTTCCTATGGCCCCTCTTACGTGAGAAGGCTGGGCGGTGCTGCGAGACTGCAGCCAAATCACGGTGCTGGCTGTTGGACTGACAACTTGAACAGAAAGACGGCGGACCAATCGACAGGCCTCACAGTGGGCTGGATGGAGTGAGGCATGGGCGCCAAGTCCTGCGTTTACCTTCTGGTATCATTCCTGCCGCTCACTCGTGTGCCCGTCGTTGCGGCGCCGCCTGGTCGCCGCCACCGCGGCTGACGCGCGGTCTGACTGGCGGCGTCATTGCGATAACCCCAGCAGCAGCAGCACCACCAAGGAAAGGCGGACGGGCTGGTTGAATCTCTCTCTCTCTCTCGTGTCGAAAAAGCTGGCCTAGCGGGGATTGGTTATGAGAGGGAGATCTCGACGGCCTCTTCGTCTCGCGCGAGGCCGCGGTCTGACGGGGACCCTCGGGCAGACCCCCCCGTGCAATATGAACCCGCTCACGGGCAGCAATTCTTGTCCGAGTCTCTTTTGTTTTCCTCCCTCCCTCTCGGTGCGTACCAGCTGCATGCCCACCCAACACAAGACGGAAGCGAGAAGGGGGAGAAGAAAAATGAGGTTGAATTCTTTCCAGCGAGACAAATGTTGCCCCTGAAACGTGGCCTCGGCCGTGGCTGGAACGCAGCGGAGGTCGAAGGCGGCCCCAGCCAGCCTGGCGCGCGATGACGTGCGCTCCCACTCGGCCGTCGCGTTATCTGCGCCGTAAAATTGGAATCCCTACCTCACCTCGGTCACTTGCGGCGGCAGTGGGTGGCAGCGGGGTGGACTGGCGCAATGATCGTCTCGCGGCACGGTTAGCGGCGTACCAACACTGCTGCTGCTGCTGCCATCGGGCAGGCAGGTCGGTCGCACTGCAGCTACACCAGCGAGCGGCAGCAGCTTCCCGCGGGGAGGTTCTATCAGCCGTGCATCTGCAGGGGCTTACCGCCGACGCCGACGCCGCCGCCGCTACCCCATCGGCTGCCACTCCTCCCGGGCCCTCCCGCGACAGCATCAACCGGTGCCGTTTATCCGTTTCATTGTTTTATATCATTGGAGCCGGGACGAGAGTCGGCACCCCGGGCCCCTTGCCGATCCCACCCTGAACACCCGAGAGCAGGAGAAAAGACAGAAATAACCCCCAATCCCTTGGGTTTGCCCTCGACATCCGCCCTACGTCCCCTCGCCGCCTCGCCCTCGACCCTCGATCAACATCGAACATCGGCCATATCTCTCTGATCTTCGTCCTCAAATATGCGGTCGCGTTCCCTCGACTGATACAGCCCCCCCCACCAAGCAAGACGCCTCTGCCCTCACGCGGCGCGATTATGCCTGCCCACGTTCCGATCCCACCTCGGGCCTGAATTCGACCTACCCTGACCTCGGACCCCCCCGCGTGCGCCCCGTCGAGTCGCCGAGCCGGCCGGCCCTGGCTACCCGACCGACGTGCTGGCCCCACGATGCTCACCTTCAAGCGAGCCCTCTTTTTCGCCGCTTTCGCCCTGACCGTCCTCTTCTTCCTGTCGGGCTCGCACCGCCGCCGCTCCGGCCCGCCCTTGGCCCCCGCCGCCGACACCGACAGCTATATCTCGGCCCTCTCGAAAGAATTAAATGGCGGCGCCATTGCCGGAGCAGCGCCAGAATCCTCCAAGACAACACCGCCGCGGCCGGCACTGGATCAGGCCCGCGCCAGGCGCCTCGGCCCGGCTTCGGGCCCGAGGCCGGTCGCCGACATGTCTGAAATGAGCCTGTACGAGCGGCTCGAGTACCAGTACCCGTACGATCCAACCGTCCGGTTCCCGGCCTACATCTGGCAGACGTGGAAGAACACGCCAGCGAGCGCGGAGTTCGGATTCCGGGAGCAGGAGTCGTCGTGGTCGGTCCAGCACCCCGGCTTCGTGCACGAGGTGATCACGGACGCGGTGGCGCTGAGCCTGCTGCGGCTGCTGTACGCGGCCGTGCCCGAGGTGCTCGAGGCGTACGAGGCCATGCCCATGCCCGTCCTCCGCGCCGACTTCTTCCGGTACCTGATCCTGCTGGCCCGCGGCGGCGTCTACTCCGACATCGACACGTATGCGATCCGCAGCGCGATCGAGTGGGTGCCCGAGCCGGTCCCGGCCGAGTCGGTCGGGCTCGTGATCGGGATCGAGGCCGACCCGGACCGGCCCGACTGGCACGACTGGTACAGCCGCCGGATCCAGTTCTGCCAGTGGACCATCCAGGCCAAGCCGGGCCACCCCGTGCTCCGGGACGTGGTGGCCCGCATCACGCGCGCCACCCTGGTCAAGAAGCGCAGCGGCCTGCTCGGCGCGCTGCGGGATCGTGACGTGATCGAGTTCACGGGCCCGGCCGTGTGGACGGACACGATCCTGGACCACTTCAACAACGGCCGCTACTTCGACCTGAGCCGCAGCCCGGGCGAGATCGACTGGCGGAACTTTACCGGCATGGAGGCGCCCAAGAAGGTCGGAGACGTCCTGGTGCTGCCCATCACCAGCTTCTCGCCGGGCGTGCAGCAGATGGGGGCCAAGGACCTGGATGACCCGATGGCGTTTGTGAAGCATGACTTTGAGGGTGAGCTGCCACTAGTACTATCCAAACCAGCACATCTCTTTTTCCCCCCTGCTGTTTTGCCCTGCTGACTCGGGTTATCTCTTTCTCAGGCTCGTGGAAACCCGAAGAGCTGCGGCACATTGGCGACAGCGACCAATGATGACAAGATGTTCAGCAGCAACCAGCAGAGACCAGCACACCAGCACACACGACATGACTCCTATCAGATGTATTAGCACCAAAAGCGTATCTCGCTGTTGGCGCTTGTGTTTCGCGCTCTCTCTTTTTCTCCACTCCGAGTTGACAGGGCCGGTTCGGGCCGGGCGAAGCATTGTTATGGGGCATGGACGGATCGGATCACGGAGGCCAGGGGGGCCGCCCGGGCGAGGCATCATCCGGCCACAGACGGACGGGTCTAATGGAGGAGGATGGGATCCACGGTGTCTGGGTTCGGCGCGGCGTAATCGGAGAGAAGAATCATGATCGAGGCAGAAAAAGCAGGTGCTGGGGCATTACGTACAAGGGAGTGAGCATTCGAAGGGCGATGCGGCTGGGTCATACCCGCGTTTACTGACGCTAGAGGGAGGGCCTGGCGCGGTATGACGTTCTGTCTAGTCCACTGGCAAAAGAAGAAAAAAGAAAAGCAGAGCCCTCGCAGGCGTCAGGTGATCTTCCCGGCCTGCTCGGCTCAATGCTTGGCGGGGGGTGTGTGTTATCCTCTGTACCACCACCATTGTACCACCACCACTGTACCACCACCGCCGACCGACCGCGACGCTGGTGGCCTGCCTGCCGTATCAGGGTGTATTTAACGCGGTTTCTGGTCCAGGACCTGGCTGGTGTCTGGTGTGGCGTGGATGATTTACGGCTCCACTATCTAGATCCTCGACAGCTTCTATTATCGCAAAGTTGAGGTTCTGGACCGGTCGCGATGACCCTGCTACTCTCGCTCTCCTCCGACTCCTCCTACCTGGTCGACCAACTGGCGGCGCTCCGGTATCGGAGCCCAAGACTGCGCTCGTGCCTTGGTATTTGGCAGTGGCGTCCAGATCCTGCTAAGACTGATACCGGCAGGCGGCAGCAAGTTCCAGCCCGAGAAATCGTCAGCCGACCTAGCCAGGATTGGCTGCCTGGCCGGGCTGTTGTTGTTCCGATGTGTCAGTGTAGCTATCGGCGGGCTGTCGGATCAACGCTTACCGCTCCGGGCCTCGATTCTGTCGAGTCCGTCGTCTTCTCTATCCATCGCCTTGCGCACAGCTCTGCCTCGCCTACTGCCTCGCTCCCTGCTGCCCCCCCCCCCCCGCCCCCACACCCTCGCTATCTAACCTCGGTTTCGCTGGCACAGCTCTCACTCACCCACTGCTCCCTTCCCTGCCCCCACGATCCAAACCAAAAAACAACCTTGGTTTCCGTAACACGTCTCTTCCTGACCCTCCCACCACACCAACACCTCGCGCTCACTGATCATGTCCCCCCCCGGCCGCCTCGCCGGCAAAAACGCCGTCGTTACCGGCGCCGGCGGCGGCATCGGCCTCGAGACGTGCATCCTCTTCGCGCGCGAGGGCGCCAGCGTGCTCATGGCCGACGTCTCGGCGGCCGCGCTTGAGCGGGCTCTCGCCAAGGTGCGGGAGCTCGTGCCCACGGCCCCGGGCCGGCTCGAGACCGCGGTCTGCGACGTGTCCCAGGAGGCCCAGGTGGCGGCCGCGGTCGAGCGGGTCGACGGCTGGGGCGGGCTCGATGTGATGTTCAACAACGCAGGGATCATGCACGCGGACGACGCGGACGCGGTCGGCACCTCGGACGCGGTCTGGGAACTGACCCACAACATCAACGTCAAGGGTGTCTGGTACGGCTGCAAGCACGCGGTGCTGTCGCTGCGCCGGCACGGCAAGACCCGGGCCAGCGTGATCAACACGGCCAGCTTCGTGGCCCTGCTCGGGGCGGCCACGCCGCAGCTGGCCTACACCGCGTCCAAAGGCGCCGTGCTCGCCATGACACGCGAACTCGCCATCGTCCACGCCCGCGATGGGTTCCGGTTCAACTCGCTCTGCCCCGGGCCGCTCAACACGCCCCTGCTGCAGGATTGGCTCGGCGACGACCAGGAGAAGCGGCGGCGCCGGGAGGTGCACTTCCCCACCGGCCGGTTCGGGGAGCCTGTCGAGCAGGCCCAGGCGGTGCTGTTCCTGGCGAGCGACGAGTCGAGCTTTGTGAATGGGCATGTGAGTCGATCTTCCGTCCTCGGCTCTTCTCGGTTCTTCTCCTCGGTTCTCCTCCTCCCCCCCTTCTTCTTCTGCTTCTTCTTCTGCTTCTTCTGCTTCTTCTGCTTCTTCTGCTTCTTCTTCTGCTTCTTCTTCTGCTTCTTCCGCTTCTCTGTCTGAATATTACGCTGTGTGGGTGTTTGTTTGTGTGTGTGATTGATTGATTGATTGATCGCTGTCTGATCTCGAGCCCTCTCTCCCTCCTAGGACTTTGTCGTCGATGGCGGTATGACAAAAGCATACGTGACGCCCGAGGGTCCCGCCTTGCAGGGGCCGGTCAACAACAGTAGCAAGACCACCTTGAACTAGGGGCTGGACTGAGGGCGGTTCGTCCACTGATAGCTTGCACAAGGGATGTCGCAGAGGCAGTTAGTCGGACCCGAACGAACCATGACGATTCCAGATATACACGACGTTTGAATTGCTCGCTTTCCTATCCAGTCAAATTATATATACCTCTCCCTCAGTATGTTAACCTCGGCTCGCGCCATCGTTTAACGTGTCCCTCGGCCCACTCCTGTCCCTCGGCCCATCACTTAAACTGCCCCTCAGTCCCCCCCGCGCCCATACTCCGGCTGCTGGAGCTGCCGCTCCGGATCGCGGCGACGACCCCATCCATGTAGGCGGCCCCGCTCCACTTCTGGTGCGTCAGGACCTCGCACCCGAGCGCCTTCTCCTTGGCCTGGACCAGGCGCACATACGCGAGCATGCCGTCGTGCCGGAACCTGGCCGCCAGCTCCGTCGTCGCCGCCGCATTCGTGTGCAGCCCCGCGAGCGAGACGAGCTGCAGCACGAAGCCCTCGCGGGCGAGATCCCAGATGAACGACCTCAGCGCGTCGTCCGAGAAGCCATGGCCGGCCCAGTTGAACGACGGGCTGAGGTTGTAGACCAGTGGTTTGTGCGGATGGGCGGCCCGAACGGTCCGGGCCAGCGTCGTGGCCACGGCCAGGCTCGGGTCGCCGGTCTCGACCCAGAGCAGGTCGGCGTACGGCGCGAAGGCGAGCGCGCGCTTGGCCGCGGCCGGCATGCCGGCGCGGTAGTGGTAGTAGCCCTCGCGGGTGCGGGGCACGTCCCACGAGAAGTAGACTGGCGCGGCCACGAGGCGGCCCGCCAGTCGGCGCCGCTCCGAGATGGTCAGGTCACGGTTCCCCGCGACCTCGCGCAGGTACATACCGATCTTGTCCGGGGCCGCGCCCTCGCGGATCATGTGCTTGGTGGCGGCCTCGTCGAAGGTGACGAGCCCGGTCCGGCGCACCCACTCGGCCTCGAACTCGTCCAGGTCCCGGCCGGACGCGCCCCGGGCCTCCATCGCCTGCAGCGTCTCGGCCAGCGGCTCTGCCGCCGGGTCGGCCACGCCGAGGATGAACTCGTGGTCGCGCGCGTCGATCGTGCTGCTGATCAGGCGTCCGCTCTCAGCGTCGGTCCGGGCGATCACCAGGTTCTCGCACCCCATCACGTCCCATTGGAACCGGGCCGCCACCAGGCGTGAGACGTGCTCGCCGACCGGCACCAGCACCTTGCCGGCCAGGTGGCCGCACTTCTTGCCGCCGTGCAGCTGGTCCTCGAAGTGGACGGCGGCCGCGCCGCTCTCGGCGAAGAGCTTGGCCAGCTTGACGACCGACGTGATGCCGCCGTGACCGGTGTCGCCGTCGGCGATGATGGGCCGGAGATAGTCGACGTAGGGGGTGTCGCGCCGCTGCTGGGCCGACATGCAGCGGCGCTCGTCCCACTGGCGGCGGTCGTGCATCGACTGGGCCTTGGCAAGGCGCATCACCTGGTTTGGGACGGTGTTGTAGGGGTAGTCGCCAAAGTCGGGGGAGACCTCGTGGGTGGTGGTGAGGAGGGAGGAGCAGGCCCATCCGGAGACGTAGAGCGCTTCCTGGTGGGGGGCCTGCTGCGTCATCTGGACCGGGTCGATGGCGCCAACTGGAGAGAGAGTGTCTGATCAGCGGTGGGTGGCGGCGACCACTGCGGGCGGCAGCAGCAGGCAGCAACAGCAGCAGCGTACGGGTGGGGGGTGGAGGGGGGGCGTACGCGTATGTATCGGCTGGCCCTTGGCCTCCCGCTCCCGGATCAGGGCGAGGAGCTTCTGGGCCATCACCGAGCTGGGATAGTGTATCCGCTGGGTGCCGCGCTTCGAGGCCACGTCGTCGGCCGAGTACGGCCGGACGATGCCCCGGAACCGGTCCGTGCCCCACCAGTCGCGGATCTCGCCAACCTGCGCGTCGTACAGGGCATCCTCCGCATCGCCCGGCTTCTGCCGCTCGGGGGTGCGCTGAAAAGCATCCTCCGGGGAGGAATACGAGGACGGAGAGGACGAAGAAGTAGAGGGCGACGAAGACGAGGACGATGACGCCGACATGAAGCGTTTTTGCCAGGTCGTGAGAGGAGCACGAGTCGGCGAAGGAGTGGTGGCTGGCCGAGAGCGGGGGAGGAGGGGGAGAGGGCAGCAGCCGCGGCGGTTGATGAGGTGGGAGATGAGATTGGGGTGGAGAGCCCGGCGGGATAATGACCAAGGCATTTTTGCTGCCGTCCCGTGTTACCGGGCCGGCCCAGCCGGCCCAACAACAGGGTGAATGGATGCACGAGGGCAATGGGGCCCGAGAGGCGAGGCCCTCTTCGTCCTCGGGTCGATAATGGGAAGGAGGGAGAGCAGGCGACAACGCATTGAGGCCTGAGGGCGGACGACCGGGCTGTCGGTGAGAGATGACGGGCGGGCGTGCGGACCAGAGCAGAGCAGACAGAGAGCAGAGGGGCGGCCGGCCGGCTTGGCGGCTGAAGCCGGATCTGCGTGTGGTTCGTCAGCACGCTCGGCAGAGTCTCATTGGGCGGTTCGCTTCCGTCTCTGTCTTGGCGCGGCTCGTCTCGGCTCTGGTCGTCTTTAGCTGGAGCTCGGCCTCAAGCTGTCTATTCTCACTTGATGCATGTGAGCGGGGCCGACCGTCACGATGAGCGTCAGATGAGCCGAGGCACGGCAGGCTTCTCGCGTCTCGCAGCTCGCATCTCGGGTGCCCAGGCTCAGTACTTACAGGGCCGCCGATCTCGATATTTTGTTATCGCTCTCTTGTTTCTTGCATGTTTCTTCTGGGGCCCGCCGCTCGCAGCCGGGACGTCGGCGTCTTGTACATCCGATTTGCCTTTTAGGTACTCTCCTCTCCACCGACGGTTGCTCATCAGTCCGCCAGCCTGATGGCGCTCCGTCTGAATCGGTCCTCGGGCCGCGCCCTGGGGCTTCTGCGGGTGCGTGTCCCCTTCTCCTCCCGATCCCGTCCCGGTCCCAGCCGGGGCTGGCCCATCCAGTCCGACCCGTATGCTTGCTGATGAGAGAAACCCCTCCCCTGCGTCATCCAGCCCCCTATCCCCCTCTCTCGATTGGGCCGTTCCTACTCCTCGCCTGGCCCTCCCCCCTCCTCCGAGCCGGACCTGAAGACCACCCTCCGCTCCATCATCCCCGCCAAGCGTGACCTGCTCGCGCGGGTCAAGGCCAAGTCTTCGGCCGTCCTGGGTGAGGTCAAGGTGGAGAACGCGGTCGGGGGGATGCGCGGGCTCCGGTGCATGGTCTGGGAGGGCTCCGTCCTCGACCCGGACGAGGGGATCCGCTTCCACGGCCGCACGATCCGCGACTGCCAAGCCCAGCTGCCCACCGGTCTGTCGGGCACCGAGATGCTCCCCGAGGCCATGTTCTGGCTGCTGCTCACCGGGCAGGTGCCCTCGACCGCACAGGTCCGCGCCCTCTCGCGCGATCTGGCCGGGCAGGCGGCCTTGCCGGCCTGGGTCAGCGCGCTGTTGGACTCGGGCCTGCCCCGGGACCTGCACCCGATGACCCAGTTCGCGATCGCGGTCTCGGCGCTGAGCCACACGTCCGTCTTCGCCAGGGCGTATGCCGACGGGCTCCCGAAGCAGCACTACTGGGAGCCGGTGTTTGACGACTGCATCTCCCTGATCGCGAAGCTGCCGACGATCGCGGCCAAGATCTACCGCAACGCGTACCACGGCGGCGGCCGGCTCCCGGCCGAGGCGGACCCAGACCAGGACTGGGCCTACAACTTCGCGGCGATGCTGGGCCGGGGCGGGCCGGAGCACGAGAGCTTCCAGGACCTGATGAGGCTGTATCTGGCACTGCACGGGGACCACGAGGGCGGCAACGTGTCGGCGCACGCCACGCACCTGGTCGGAAGCACCCTGAGCGATCCGTTTCTGAGTTACAGCGCCGGCCTGCAGGGTCTGGCGGGCCCGCTGCACGGGTAGGGCCTGCCCCCTCTCTCGTTCTCTCTACTCTTTCTCTCTCTCTCTCCTCTTCTCTCTCTCTCTCCTCTTCTCTCTCTCTCTCCTATTTCTCTCTCTCTCTCCCCTCTCTATCACCCCTCTCTATCACCCCTCCCCTCTCCCCCCCTCCCCCTCTCTCCCCCTCTCTCTCCTT
>JAOYNC020052254.1:45825-72094 GCA_025802115.2 Bertia moriformis
AATATGTACCCGGGAATCCCAAATTAAATATTCTCAACGCAAGCAAAACTTTATACCAATAGAGGGAGCCCTCTCTCCCCCTCTCTCTCCTTCCCCCCCCTCTCTCTCTGCCTCCCCCCCCTCTCTCTCCCTCTGTCTCTCTCCTCTCTCTCTCTCTCTCTCTCTCTTACTCTCTCTCTCTCTCTTTCCTCTCTCTTATCCCCCCTACCTCTCTCTTTCTCGTTTGCCTCTTCTCCCCACACCAGCTCCTGCCCGCTCCGCCATGGCCCATATATATAGCTGACCGCTTGTCCAGCCTCGCGGCTCAAGAGGTCCTCCGCTGGACTCTCCAGATGCGGTCGCAGATTCCCGGCCGCTACACCGACGCCGACATCACCGATTACATCTGGGCCACCCTCCGGGCTGGCCGGGTTGTGCCCGGGTTCGGCCACGCGGTCCTGCGTCGGCCGGACCCGCGCTTCCAGGCGCTGATGGACTTTGCGGCAGCCAGGCCCGAGATCGGGGCCGACGACGAGCTGTTCCGGCTGGTGCGGCGCAACAGCGAGCTCGCGCCCGCGGTCCTGCACGAGCACGGCCGGACCAAGAACCCGTATCCGAATGTTGACTCGGCCTCGGGCGTCCTGTTCCACCACTACGGCTTCACCGAGACGCTCTACTATACAGCCACCTTTGGAGTCTCGCGCGGGCTCGGCCCGCTCGCCCAGCTCATCTGGGACCGCGCATTGGGGCTTCCGATTGAGCGGCCCAAGAGCGTGAACCTGGAGGGGATCCTGAAGCTTGCGGGCGGGGTGTAGCGGGCCGGCCGCGTCGGGAGCCATATGTGAACTGCCGGCCTGCCTTATCGGGGGGGGCAAGGTACTCGTGGCAGTTCATCCGATACTCAATCACTGGGTTAACGCCGACTGGGGAATGAGTTGCCATTGGTACATAAGCCTTCAAATATACGAGACTGAGTCGCAGTTGGCCGAGGGGCCCTAGTGGATCTGGTGTCGATTGCGCGCGGATATGAAAGGCAGGCATGGCCGATTACGGTGCCGACAATGGAAAACGATCAGGTGAAATGGCTGTCCTGTTGTATCCGAGAGATAGCTCGATGGTGATCGCTCAATGACCGTCTTGCCATATTGGATCTCGAGTATATGATAATGGACGGTATGCAAATGCACTACTGGCGCGGGCCGAGCCTTGAGCCGGCCGCTCTCTGCCTGATTGGCACCGAGCGTCGATGGTCAGTTGCAGCCCAAGTCCAACCGGTCCCGAATTCAGCCTTGTCTATCTCCATAGTTGGACCCTTTAGGCCTCCCTGTTGACTTGAGATATGATCTGCGCCTTTGACGGTGATGGCAGCCAGTTCTCGACGTGGCACATGGACACCGACCTCGGCCCGTCCGTTATCTCAGCTGCTCGATCTCGCCCGGCCGCCATTGACCCCATCCCGAGCATGCCTGCCGCATATCCCATTGCCCGGCCACTGTAGTCATGCACCTCGCCCATCCTTCGTCAGCGGCTCTATCCCGCGTGTCTCGTCCCATCCCTGGCAACCAGGACCTTCTACCTCCCGGCAACCTAAACATTCACCCGCCCGCCCTGTCTTCATCTCGGCTTCTATACGCAGCACCATGACCTGGCTTCACCCCCAAGCTGCACAGGACGTTTTCTCTCTCTCAGCCGCGCTCCGTGCGACTTCACCCCTTCTTGACGTATTATCTTATCCATATATAAAAACCGCTCGAACACCCATCTCCGGACATGTATCCGCCGGCCGGCCGGGCTCTGCTCAGACCTTTCTCCACACCAGCCACCCCACAACCGCGGACATCAGCGTCGTCACCATCTTGGCCCGAGATATACAGAACATCATACACTACCACGGCACAAGTTTACCCCGGCACCCGACCCTCAGCAGCGGCTCTCGCCCCATTTTCATACACCATGGCCATCAACTGCTGCGCTACATTCTACGGCCTGCCCATCCCCGAGGCCCCCGCGCACGCGCTCAGGAGGCACCACGACCGCGAGAGCAGCGGCGTGGGTCAGCCGTGGCACAACGAGACCCGGGAGCGCATGCGTCATCTTCGTGAGCGCATCGACGAGCAGAGAGCACGCCTGATCCGGGCTCTCGGCCACGACGAAAAGACGGCAGACGAGAAGAAGGCTTCGCTGGCGGCGGAGCTGTGGAGGCTCGGACGAGAACTTGCGCGGGCGCAGGAGCCGGGGCTCTGGACCATGTCGACAGGGTGGAGGTGATCGGACGGGGGCGAATGGGGCGGATGGGCGGACGGGCGGACGGGGAGTGCATGGGGGGGCGGCGCGGGCGGCGCATCGGCGTGGGATTGGGTGGGTATGATGGGGGCCGGTGGTGCTTGGGGATGGTCGCCAGCCGTGGGCGACTTGCGAGATTGGCATCCATGCGGCATCGGTGTACTTTCTGGCCTGTCTAGTTTGCAGAGGATGGTGGAAAGACCGGGATTCGCTGCGGCCAGCGGCCATCAGAATGTGGGCCCTCAAGGCTGCCACGGCGCGGCTGTATGCACTGCTGGTCACTACGAAGGGGGCGAGCGAGCGAGCACACACAAAGTGGGATTCTATTAATTATTTCCATCAGAAAAGTCCAGCTTCTCTAGCACACCCTCTTAACAGATACCCGACTCGACGGATCCCTTTCCTGTAACCCCCGCCATCGCCCCCGACGGATTCAGTTCACCAGCACCATCGCGGCCACCCGACAAGGCGGGATTGGCATGTTGCTCTCAATCGTTCTCGTATAGATACTGGCCCATATCTTATCGGCACCTAAATAAATCCACGCCTCCCACTCTTGGCAGGCTTCGCAGTACGGCGAAGCCTCTTCTCGGCCGCGCTAACCTTTCTGTGGTCGGTAACTGTATTCGGTGGGTCGGCCGATCTTGGCGGTATTACCGATCTTGACGGGTTGTGCAATTTTGAAGGTTTGACGACGGGGGGGGGTTTCCCTTGCGGTCTATTCACGTTTCGCCTCGATCCCGTAGATGCCGCGGATGCTCTCGGAATGGAGTCCGTCGATATATAAGATGTCCTCGGATTGGTCGCCAGGTACCCAAGACGTCCGTTACGACCTTGAGTTCCGTGGGGGGGACCCTTTTCATGCGCAAGCGATTCTGGGCTCCCTACCATTCTTTGAGTCGGCATAGTCAACCAATCGACAGTAGTCCGGTTTCTAAGGTTCTGCTTGGTGTTCGCTGCCGGAGGAACTTGGCCCTTGCCGCGGTAAACCTGAGTCAGGGAATCACTCGAATCATTATAGCCGCCATCGTCCCCGTTTAAACCGGGTAAAGTCACGTTCTGCGGGTGTTGGTCCGAATTGCGGCTTCGGCTGCGTCCGCGGAATATATCAATGAAACCCATCGTTCTCTTTGGCTCGACGATGCTAGCTTGTAAACCCGTCGACGGCCCCGAATTGGATGAGTGAGGGCGTGTGGTAGGTAGAGCCGCGAAGGGAAGGAAGTAGGGAGTAGGCCGAGGTTGAGGAGTTGTAATGTTGTAAAACTGGGTGGAGGGGAAGTGGGAGTGAATCAGATAGGAAAGGTGGGCTTGTCGTGTTGCTCATTGTCTGACCGGAAGGGCGACGACTGGCCTCTTTATAACCCCAAGGGCCAGGCCAAACCAGGCAGACCATCCGCCATCTGCTCTTCCTGGCGGCGGGGGACGCGGCGGCGATGAGGCCCAGCCAGTGGCGGACTCCGACAGTCGGAAGAGAAGAAATTCTAATTAAAAGTCGGATCGGCGACCCCCGACCGCGGCCAATCACGGGCGCTCTGCTCTGCCTGGCCGGGTGGGCCGGCCGGCGGACTGGCAGAATCGAGAAGCGGACGGCCGAAGGCGGGGAGGCCGAAACGACGGCCAGGAGGGGATGTCCAAAGATAGAGTGTCGGGTGGGGGCGGGGAGGCCGGTGGGGGCGGAGGCCAGCCTGCTTGCTGGATCCGGCCGCCACCTCCTGCTTTGTTCGATCATCCCGCCACCGGCCTTCCTCCCGGGCGCCCCAGGCTCCCCGTTTCGGCGGACACATGTGCGCCGGAGAGATTATTTTAAATCTACTAGTCTTCCGGGGTCGTCGCCGCAGTCCAGTAATCAAATATACCACGGCCGTCAGACCACGGCCGTCAGATTTCGACCCGCTCCCCCACCCGGCTCCGACCGTATGGTAACACAAAGGCTGTCGAGATGAGAGATCTCGGACGGGCAAGCACATCCCAGGCTGAAAAAGAAAACCGAAGAATGGCCACGCTGGCAGATCCGAGACCGCCATACAAGCAGAGGTGTCCTGGCGCTACTCTGCCACCTCTGCCGCCACCAGGCCTCGATACCGCAAATTGAGTGGGGGGGGATCAGTGGGGGGGCATCACCATTGAACGCCCTTTTTTTATTTCATTTTATATTTCATTTCTGTTCTTGCGCACTCGGTCATGGTGGCCTCTTGGCAAGTGCGGGGTGGTCGCCCGCCGGGCCGCCTTCTGCCGCCCGGGGCGGGTCTTTTTACTGTCATCCCTCTGCCGGCCTGCATGCCTCCAGTTCGTTGCTTCCCCTGGCCGCCCGCCTCTTGCATGTGCCAAGCCAGGGCTTAAACCAGGATTGCGTGCCCCCCCTGCTCCCCCGCGCTCCCCGCCTGCTCTTGGCGACCCGACTGCCATAAGAATTCCACCACCATTCTACGATCGTCGGCGAATCCATGTCTCGCCCATGACATCAGCCCATGGCAGCTGACCACTGGCCCCTCTGTTTCGACCCGGATTCCGGCCCCAGGACGAGCTGGCGTGTTTGGCGGCTCGGTTCCGACTGGCCAGCGAATCAGTGATTATTAGACGCCGGCGGGATCCTTCCACGGGGCCGCATTGCCTCCAAGGGTTCGCAGCAAACGGACCGGCCAGGTTCTTCCTTTCGTGGAAGAGTGCCCCGACTCGGCGCGAACCAGCCAAGGCTCCTTCCAATCTGAAAGCTCTCACCTGCATGATATCGACTGCGCAGTCAGACTGGGCCGAGAAACCCGATGCCAGTACCGTCTTCCCGGTCAAATGTACCCCCGCCGTGATGCGATCCAGACTGGCCGTCGGCGTAATAGTAGTAGGCTGACTAGCCCCGGCCGGGATTCATCTCCGGCTTGGTCGCCACCCGGCCGTCGCAGCCTTAGAGGTCATCCCGAATCATCTTGTGCTGCTGGCATGGGCCCAGCGCCGGAACATGTACAAGTATGCGTCCGCGTGCTAGCTGGGCCACTCTGGGGGGCGGCGGACGCGCGATGGCGGTGGTTGGTCGATAGAACTGGGTCCTCCTTCCCAGCTGGCTCCTCGAGTGCGAACTCGGCATCCAGGAGAGCGTCCATGGCCGAGTGGTGCTCCTCGCGGATTTTCTATCGCGGCCGGCTGACGCAGAAGATTCCACATGTGGCAGGAGCGGCGGCGGCTTGGCGCCGGGCTCCGAGACGGGCTGGCCGGGACCATACTCGGGGTTGGGTCGGATAGGCTGAAATTTCCGATGCCCATGACCATGCCGGGATCGGTGGCTTGCTGCAGCGGCGAGTGGCCGGCATCTTGAAGCTGTCGTGGGTTCCCAGACGAGGGGAAGGGATGGGAAGGAATCGCGGACGAGACATGTGACAATTTGGAGAGGCTCCTCCGGTGTAACTGGGAATGGGGCCGGTTCCAGTCAGTGATGTGGAGCTGACAACCATCAGCTCATTATTATGACGGACGGTATTGTGGTGGGGAAAGTCTACAGATATATATGGCCAGTGATTATGCCGAGGCCACAAGTAGTCGGACGTCCGGGTTTACTTCGGGAATCTGACATCTATTGCGCTGAAATCCTAGGTGGCTGTGATGGGGGCCACGCGACGCATTTGCCAATGGAGAGTGGCAGTAGTGAGCGGCAGCAGCAAGAGAGGGTGAGAGGGGAGCGGCGGGAGCGGTGAAAAGCGCGTTAGGGGGCAGTGGGGGTAGTAGCTGTCGTGAGAGCGGAGCAGTGGGTGTAATAGGACCACCGACAAGAGCGCATTATCAGGATTGAGCGCGCCCTTGGTTCTTATTTCGACGACGACAATACATGGCAAAAAGAAGGAAAAAATTGGTATCAAAAGCCTGCCCCAACTCCTATACGAGCCGACCGACACCCCCTCGCCGTCTCCTGTCCCCTCAGCCCGTCTCTGGTCCCCATAGCCCGTCTCTGGTCCCCATAGCCCGTCTCTGGTCCCCATAGCCCGTCAGCCGCCCCCTATGACTGGTATCTTGATCCCCACGCCGCCCCGGCTGCCTAGTCCTCAAAGAAGCGAACAATCTGCCGCAGATCCATAATCCCGACTCCGTGTCTCGGGTAGCAGATAAACACCTGCTCTCCAATCGCGCCGAACTTGGTTCGGAACTCGGACTTGCTGGCCAGCCCCAGCGTCTCGGCCACGGACCGGTACGACTTGGCCAGGAACTTGGCCCGCGCGCCCTTCAGGTTCATCCCCGGCGTCAGCCGGTCGGACGGGCCGGCCCCAAACGTCACCGGCCCGCCCGCCGCCGCCAGCGCCCGCTCTATGAGCACCTCGATCGCGCCATTGGTAGATCCGGGGAAGTCGAGGGCCCACTTGACCTGCCAGCCGTGCCGGGGCGACAGCTGAGCAAGCACCACCAGCGCCAGGAGGCTGCTGCTGCCGTCGCCGCCGGCGCGCTCGGCTGCGAAGTACCGCCGGTGCCGCATGTCGACCCACGGCCGCACCTCGGTCAAATGCACCTGCCGGCCCCGCCGGCTGCGTTTCCACTCCGCGATGGCCGCGTCGGCCCGGCGGCGAAACTCCTCGTCCGGCTGGGTAACCTCGCCGAGCCGGACACCCTCCCGGCTGACCCGGCGCTGCTTCCGGTCGAGCTCGCGGTTTGGCGACCCGGCCGGCCGGCCGGGTCGGTCCGAAACCACGCGCTGCTCCTCGACACAGGTCAGGGTGCGCCACCCGTGCTTGCGGCCCAGGATTTCCTGCACCGCCTCCGACACCAGCAGCCAGACCGGGCTGAGCCGCAGCTGGTCGTGCGCGAACTGGAGGAAGGCGCCGATGACTTCGTCATACTGGCGCTCGTCGCAGAGCGGGTCCCCGGCGACGACCACCACGCCCCTGCCGCCCTGGCGGGCGGCGTGGCGGCGTACGTAGCCGACGGCGGCGCCGCTGCGGTGGCGCCATATCTCGAACCGGTCGTCGAGCCACGACGTGTTGGTGGCGTCGCCGTAGTTGGCGATGAGATCCTCGAGCAGCGGGAGCGGGACGGCGGCCTGCTGCTGCTGCGCCTGCGGCTGCTGCTGCGATTGCTGCTGCTGCTGCTGCTGATCACGATGATGCCGATGATTCTGCTGTCGGGTCGTGTCCGCGTCCGGGTGGGGCAGCCGCGGCGGCCGGGCCGGCAGGGAGCGGGGGTCGCGGTGGAACAGGGTCGCATGCCGGACGTCGCCGAGCTCGAGGAAGAGCATGACGATCCGCTCGAGCCCGAGCCCAGCCCCGCCGTGGGGCGGGGCCCCGATCTCGAACGCGGACGTGTACTCCTCCATACCGTCCCCGGTCAGGCCGTGGGCTGCCATGCTCTCCCGAAGCTGATCGGGATCATGGATCCGCTGGCCGCCGGAGCAGATCTCCTGGCCCCGCAGGAAGATGTCGAACGACTCGGTGAACCGACCGCCCCCGTCAGCGGCCCGCTTCGCGTAGAAGGGCCGGGCCGCGGTGGGGAACTTGTCGAGGATGAAGTAGTCGGTCCCGTGCCGGGCCCTGACCAGCTGCCCGAGCCGGATCTCGTCTCGGGTCGACAGGTCCTCGTCCTCCCCGACCCGGGCCCCGTCCTCGCGCAGCATGCGGATCCCGTCCGAGAACGGGATGATGGGCGTCTCGTGGAGCCAGACGAGATCGGCGCTCGGGAACCGCTCGCGCACGACGGCCAGCTCCGGCATCGCCTGCAGGGCGGCGAAGATGGCCTTCAGAACGCGATCGACGACCTGGATGAGCTCGCGGTACGACCGCTCGAGCGCCATCTCGATGTCGAGGCTGGTGTACTCGGTCAGGTGGCGGTGCGTGTTGGAATTCTCGGCTCGGAACACGGGACCGATCTGGTGGAGCGGGCAGCAGCAGCAGCAGCAGGTCAGAACAATGTCGACGAAATTACTCATGTTGAAATTTTGATGACTGATGACTGAAATCTGATGATTGAAACATGATGACTGATGATGGACTGGCAGAGTCTCACCTCGTATACTCTCCCAAAGTCGGCCGAGATGGCCATCTGCTTCGCCAGCTGCGGGCTCTGAGCCAGAAATGCATTCCGGCCAAAGTAATTGACCCGAAAAACCTGGGCCCCACTCTCGGTCGCGGCCGGCTGCAGCTTGGGAGTATGGATCTCGATGAACCCAGCATCGTCAAGGGTGGCACGGAACGTGCGGGTGACCATGCTGCGGATCCGGAAGATTGCCTGGTTCGAGGGGTGACGCAGGTCCAAGACCCGGTTCGCCATCCGGTGTCTCAGCAGGTCCGGCGGCACGGGTCGGTAGTTGTCAAACGGCACGGACCGGGCCGCGCTCAGGACGTGCAGGGTGCGGATGGCGACCTCGACGTTGCCGTGGCTGGCGCTGCGGACCGGATCTGGCGGCCGGCGCAGCCGACCGGAGACCTGGACCAGCGACTCGAGCGGCAGGTGCTGCACCCACCGGACCATGTCGGCGGGCGCATCTGACAAGACGGCCTGGATGGAGTCGGTCTGGTCGCGCAGGAGGAGGAAGTCGAGTGCGGACGAGAGGCGGCGCTGGGTGTGGATGCGAGCGCGGAAGAGGACGTCGGAGCCCTCGGGCAGAGCCGCGACGGCCGCGACCGTGCTCAGCTGTAGCTGTTGCTGCTGCGGCGGCTGTGGCTGCTGCTGCTGCTCATCGGGCTCGGGGGCCGTCACGAGGAGGCGAAGGCGACCGTACAGCTCGTTTTCGGGCTCCCGCTCCTGCTCATCCTCCTCCTGGACCGTGTCCTCGGAGGGGTGTGACCGCAGCGTTGTGTCGAGGGATGTCGACCTCGTCGGATCCCGGCCGACGGACATCGTCGCCGGCCGCTGCAGTTGCGACTCTTCTACATGGTCGTGGCTCGACCTCAGCTTCTTGGCAATTCTGTCGAGCCCGCCGCCGCCGCTGCCGGCACCACCGCTGCCGCGGCCGTGATCCGAGTCGACGAGGTTTGGGCGGAAGAACCGCATCGGGAGCCGCATCCTTCCAAGCAGGCCGCTGGAGGTGGGGGGAGACTGCGGCGACAGACTCGTCCTCGCGCGGATGCGACTAGGGCTGTGCGGAGGTGATGGCGAGCTCGGCGAGGTTCCCTTGACTGATTTCGCTGCCGAGAAGTCGAGACTGCGCGATCTCGTATGAGGCGACATGATGGGTGTAAGCCAGAGCAGGACGCACGGGAGCGGGAGCGGGGGCGGGACGTGGAGGAGGAGGTCAAGGGCCGGGGAGGGAGGGTGTTTGGTTATTATAGGGTCGGACCCAGGCGGAGGGAGAATTCTCCCTCGGGCTGGGGTTTTTTTTTGCCTTCATTCTCTTGCCCTCATCGGGGATGGGCGCCAGATTGGTCGCCTCAGTTGCGACTGCGCTTAGGAGGCTTAGGAGGCTTGCAAGGTCGGGAGAATCAGGTGGACGGGTGGCCCGCCGACACATGACGCTTACACTCCAGTGCTGGCCCGGTGGTGGGGACGACGAGAGGTAGATAGATGGCCCCTTGGTCGTATTCTGATAATGCCCCCCCCCCAGGCCCTGATGCATGCAGGCAGGCCAGGCCGACCAGACCGGCCAGAACGGGCAGACCGGCCAGACCGGCTAGACCGGCCAGAGCGGGCAGAGTGGACAAGCAGGCCGTCATCGTGCCCCTGTGGATCTATCTGGAACGCAGGACAGAAGAGCAGGCCGGCAGAGAACACCAGCTTGCGTCATTATATTATTTCTGTACTCTTAAAAAGAGAAACGAGGCCATCGGCCGAGCCTCGGAGCGGTCGGCTATGTTGGCTATGTTGGCAGCGCCGGAGAGTAGGCTCCTCGGTCTCGTTGCGGCGCGGCGGGCGGGTGTCACAGCCAACTCAGATGATGCAAGGTTTCCTCATTTTTTCAAGAAACTTGGCAGGTACCCCTTGCTCAGCTTGCTGGCTGCAGTCACGGCGCCGCCTCGGTTATACCAACCACACGTGGCCGGCCCGGCCGGATTCCTGGATGCCGGATCGACTGGCGACTGACGGAGCGAGGTCGTCTACTCCGGACCGTTTACTCCGCCACATCCCTCGCAGACGGCCCCGCGCGGCCCATGGGTCTTCTTTTTGATCTCGAAACTCCCGGCGTAACTGTGGGCGGGATGACGTCACACCGCCGCATCCTGAGACGTGGAGAAACATGCGGCGGGGGTTGGCTGGCGAGGTGGAATGCAGGACAGGTGGCGACATTTGCTTCCAGTTACGCATTCACGCCCCTATCCTGGCTATTTCTCCTACGCCTACCGCGATTCGGCTTGACAGAGCGGCGTCCCAGATGGGGAGACAATCACCACCACCGCTCAGTTCCTGTCTTGCGCCAATTCTGAACCGCCCCCCCGTCTCTTTCCTCCAACCGCCCGCTTCCGTCGTCTCGGCCAGACCATGCCGCCCCGAGCAGATGCGCCCCCCCTAAGGCATGCCCTCTCGCACCTCGGCATCCGAACGGCCGACCCGGCTGCGTCCCCCAGGAAGCTCCAGAAGCCGAGGCAGGCGCCGCCGCGCGCGCAGTCGTACTTGTCGGTCTCTTGCAACGTCGCTCCCGGCGATGGCAGCGGCAGCAGCGGCAGCATCAGCAGTGGAAGCGGCGGCAGCGGCGGCGACAGCAGCGGCGGCACCAGTGCGAGCAGCAGCGGCAGTGCGGACAGCATTGATGACTACGTGAACCCGCTCGAGTCCGGCCCGCGCTGGCTGCTGGCAGCGCGGGCCATCGCCCTGCGGACGGCCGCCTCCATCGGCTCCGGCTTGTTCGGCTGGCTGTACACGCCCAGCCGGACCGTGTGGCTGGACACGCACGTGCGCCTGCGGCCGGCCCATGGCGCCGAGGCGCCGCCGGGCCGAATCGAGGTTGTCATCTGGGATCCTCCGGGGGCAGCAGCGGCGGAGTCGGCGGCGTCGGCGGAAGAACAAGAGCCGGCCGCGGCCCCAGTCCAGAGAAGGAGGCGGCCAGCCGTCATCAACTTCCACGGAGGCGGCTTTTTCTTGGGCCTGGGTACCGACGACGCCGTCTGGGCGACCATGGCGGCCCGCGAGCTGGACGCGGTCGTGCTGTCGGTCAACTACCGGCTCGCGCCGACGTTCGCGTTCCCGGTCCCGGTCGAGGACTGCGCCGACATGATCCTGCAGATTGCCGACCGCGCGGACGAGCTCGGCATCGACCCGGACAGGATCGTCCTGTCCGGCTTCTCCGCCGGCGGGAACCTGTCCCTGGCCAGCTGGATCGTGCTGCAGACACCGGAGCGGTGGGGGTACAACATCGTCCCGCCGGCCGACGCTGCGCGGGCTCCGGCTCCGGCCCGGGCGGTGCCCAGAATCGCCGGCATGGCCCTGTTCTACCCCGGCCTCGATGTGACAGTCAGCCGGGCTCGGAAGCGGCTCACGTGCAGCCGGCCGGACCTGACGCTGCCCAAGTTCATGACCGACATCATCGACGCCGGCTACATGTACCCGCCTCTCGCGGCCTCCGCCGCGGCCCGGGCGGACCCGCGACTCTCGCCGGGCCTGATGGAAGACTGCCTCGTGGACCGGCTGCCGCCGGTACACCTCTGCGTGTGCGAGTACGATATGCTCCTCGTCGAGGCCGAGGTGTTCGCCGAGCGGCTGCGGCAGCGGGGGCGGCTGGCCTCGTTGAGGGTCGTGGCCGGGGAGCGGCACGCCTGGGACAAGCCGCCGCCGCTGGCGCCCAAGGAGAGCGCGGTGGAGGAGTACGCCGAGGCGATTGCGTCGCTGCGGATGGCGCTGGAAGCCGAGAATGCGGGGGCCGCCAGAGCCGGCTGAGGGTTTTTTTTCTTCCTTTCTTTACATGTCTTGTTTGTATAGACGCAAACGTCAATCATGTGTATCATCAGCCGTGTTAGGGGACATGGTCGGCGGCGTCTGCAGAGGTTCGGCAGGGATATTTAGATACATGGACTCGGAGAATATTTTTCATTTGATTCGACGCCTAGAATACTTTGTTTTCATTTTTATCGGTGAGCCCAGGGGCAGGGAAGGATGGGAAGCCGGGTAAGTCGAGAAGCCGGAGAAGCCGGAGAAGCAAAGGAAGCCGAGAAACAAGGGCAGGACTTGATCATGTCTTGAGCTTGAAATTAGCTGGGAGAATTACAGTCTGCCTCTCTTCCTGCATATAGAATACCCCTCGGGCTGCGCTCTGGACCCCCACCGACCCTTCAGGGTCCAGCCCCTCGTTCGCTCCCCCCCTCCCCCGCTCCACGTCCCGGCTTCTCCCTCCGGCCCAGCCTCTCCCTACTCACCCGAGCTGTTGAGGCAGATATTCACGCCTGCCAGCAGGTTCGCGCAGTCGGCCGACAGGCCAGGGTTGTCGGCCAAAATGGCCGCAACGGTGGTGCCGTAGAATGCCGCGATCGAGGTGCAGGTATCGCCCTTGTTGACGGACACGCCCATGGTACATGCGGAGCTGGTTCCAGGCAGCCATTGCACGTTGCTGACTCCGGGACTGGCTGTGGGGCCGGCCGCGGGGCTGGTCCCGGGGCTTGTCCCGGGGCTGGTCCCGGGGCTGGTCGAGTCCGTGAAGTTGCACATTACGGTGCCGCGGGGAATGACTCGCGCCTCTGCGGCGGGGCACAGGAAGAGCAGGGCGAGGGCGAGGGCGGTAGGCTCGAACCTAGAGTAGGGGGGTAGTAAGCGTCAGTCAGGCTGTCGCTGCTGCTTGGGGGGGGCCAGCTTACTTCATCCTGCCGGGTGTCGAGTTTGGTTGGAGGCGGGGGGCTGAACTAGAGGGGGACGATACGCCGGCGTATCCCAACGCGAGAATCAAACGCTCGGAAAAAAGAGCAGGAATGAAAAACAGAATAGGAGTAGAACAGTAACGATCGGAGGGGGGGAACAAGGACGGACAAGGGTGGACTTGTTATGACAGTCGGAGGAGGACGGGACGAGAGATGATGGACCCGGGTCGCCCCTCGAAGACGCGATGACGGGTATTTGTACCTGGCACCGCACGGCCTGCTCGGCAGCAGCGGCAGCGCAGGCGCGACCCCAAGGCGGCCGGGCCCGCGACCCGGCCGGCCAGGGCCGCGAGTGGGCGTAGCAGCAGTGGTCCGGGCCGCGGATTTCTGCTCCTCCGCACGCTGGGCCCCGTCATCTGCGGCCTCTGATGCCAAGGCCCGGGGCCGCCAGGTTTCAGACGCCCATGTCAGCCGGGCACTGGCTCCGTCTCGGGACTCGGCCCATTTTCGGTTCTGACAGGTGGATTGGCCACTGGGCTCGCAGATCTGTTTCCGCTGCCTCTAGAAAAGAAGCGAGCCGACGGATTGCTTGCAGTGGCGCGAGAATGATCGGTATTTATCAGCTATCAGCGAACGGCCCCACCTTCGGCTGGTGACCCAGTCCCGACAAGTATGAAATCCCCGAGCGTGTAGCGGACACGGGAATGATAAGAATGAGATGACTAGCGGCGATAACGACGCTCGTCTGGCTAATATCGTAAGGGCACGTTGGTGGCCGACCCGAGTAGTAGACTCGGCTCGAGCGCCCCTTTCCAGGCCAAAGCTTCGGCAGGATGCAGAAGAGGGTGGCGCCCTCGACGGCGACCTCGAGACGGCACGAGATTGCTTCAAGCCAGAATCCCGCCGGTCTGGCGAGATCCGGATCATGGGGCCCACCGACTGAGGGATCGGGTCTTGCACGCAGTACCGTGCTCTGCCGAGTGGCCGACTTGGAAGGGTCGACATTGTAAAACGGGAGATGGTGGACGGTCAGACGGAAAATGACGTCATGTACCCTCCTTGCAAATTTGGCCTGCCATCTCTGCTGCTGGCCGGGGGTATGTGAAAATCAAAGGGCCAACATCAACATCGAGGCCACTGGCAGCAGCACCAAGCGACTCGAACAAGACCCGCCCGGGCTTCTGTTACCTCGATGATCCTCGGCCACGCCTTGTCCTGGAGCACCTCTGGCTGGCTCGACTTGGTTGCAGGGCGCCCAGTTCCCACCTGGCACTCACCAAAGGTGGTTGGCGGATTTCTGTTCGATTTCTCGGCGCGTAACCTGATCAAATGGTTAACCGGGCACTCTGGCACCCTGGAGCATCTCGCAACAGCGCGACAAGTCCGGCTGCAGCCGGGCCGGCGGGCGCGCGGCCCAGGGCGCTGACTCGAGGCACGCAGACCACTCCAGACTCGGGCCCCAGCACTCGGCTGCTCTTGTCGGTCTCGTGATCAAGCGGCGGCTTGCCTGGCGGAGCGGGCGGGTCTCTCTCGAGGTCCTGGGGCCTCAATCCTGCCAGGTGCCGGATTCGGCAGCCAGTGGCTATGCCGGCGTGGCCAGAGGGCCAAAGACTGGATTCTCTCTCCTCAGCCTCTGCTCCCTTGGCCGATTCCGGATTCGTGCCATGCTAGCACTTCCTACCAGCACTGGCCCATGGTGTCCAAGTTGGACTGTCCTGCCATGCTGGCCAATGGCCCATGCTGACAGGGGGTGCCCTATCTGGACCTGGTCTACAACCCAGGCCGGCAAGCAACATGCGCTCTGCTCTGGATTTCTCGCCATTTCAGCTGGCTGATGGCACACAAAGGACAATTCAAACCCTGCCGAGCCATACACCTGTCGGGGCAAAAAAAGCCTCTGGCCTGGCTACCGCCGGTCCGGACCGTTTGTTCTCGGACTTGGAATCGCTTGCATGCCCCCTGCCGAGGGCATAAAAAGCAATCAAAGACGCCTTGCCCCCCCTTCTCAAACAACCACGGGTGAGACCAAACAGGAACCGGCCAGTGTGACCCAGGATGCAGAACAACAAGTCTGCCGGCTGAACAACAGCCACCGGCATGAGGAAACGTCAGCCGCCTTCTTCTCTCTTTCTCTTTCTATTCCTTTTTTTCTCTCTCTGCCCTTGACCACCAACAGCAAACAGAGGGAAGCGCGGGAGTGGGAAACCGGAAATTTCATCTACAGGACATGCCTGTCGCCAGAGTGCCAGGCCCACGGCACGGATAAAGACAGACCAGAGGTGCTTCTCACGCCGTCATGAGTGCCGTGTTTAATCATTGTCTGATCGCGTGGTCACATGATAATTGGCCACAGGAGGCCTCCCACTGCTGGCTGCTCAATGTGGCGGCCAGATGCCCATCCTTCAGCCTTGGACACCTTTGACAGGAGGGCTTCTTGGCAGGAGGGGTGGGGTTGCATCCAGGGGGCCAGGTGTGGCTAAGGGGACCAAGCCGGCCAAGCGGCAGGCTACCCGGCGAGGCCACATATCAGCCCAGACGCGATCCACTTGCAGAGCGCGCCTTATCACAGGATGGACAGACAGCAAGCCGGCAGGTCATGTCATACAGCCTTGTTCATTTCACTCAATCAGTCCCGTCCGCTGTCCATTTTGTCATGGTTGGCCATCAAATGTGATGGAATATTTGATCTTCATCCATGCCCAGACTGCCAGACAGAAAAAAGATTTCTGCCTCGGCCTGCAGCTGGGCCCTGGTCCTGGCCAGACTAGACGGGCCGGAGCCCCCCCCGGCCAGACAGCCAAAGCCCGGCCCCTCAGGCCGCACCTGAGGCTGTACGCAACGCAACATACTGATAGATGCCTGCCGGGTCCTGCTACCCGAGCCACCCCCGCGGCCTGGATCGCTGAGTCGGCGGCCTCAGGCCGTATTTTTTCTCCAATCGTTTTGTCTCTGCCCTGCGGCAGTAAATAAAGACCTTGTCCCTCTCTTCCCCACTCCCACCACCATCACCTCTCCTCCCCATTCCCACCACCATAACCTCTTTTGCCTCAGTGTCCTCCTGGCCAACCTCATATCTACACGTCCATCCCAGAACTCCCCATCTCTACGACCTCTCCTCATTTCCACTGCTGCATCCCATTCGAACGCGTAGCATCCTCCTCTCCAGCCCCACCAGCCTACCCCTCCTCCTCATCGTCCCCCCCACTCTCCCCACCATGGCCCGGGCCATCCAACAGGCCATCTTCAACCATGTTGTCCTCCCGCCCAAGCTGCCTCCCTGCGAGGATGCTAATCTGGTCGAGGTCGAGCGTCAGCTGCTCGTCGGGGTCTCTGAGTCGGCCGTCGCCCTCGAGGCCTGGCTCGCCGACAGCCAGGCCGCCGGCCAAGTCCTGCTGCCCGCGCTCGCCCTCCTACGCCGGGTCCTGGGCAGGACAAGCCAGGTCCACGGCGAGGCCATAGAGCAGGGCCGACTCGGCTCGGCCCTCGCGGACCTTGCGGCCGCCCCCACCGATGGGCTCATCCTATATGTACGGAACCAGAACTGCGGCCTGGTCATCAGGCCGGGACAGAGGTAAGTTGTCTGCCCCATCGGCCCGCGCCCGTGCTTTCCCCCGCCGCCCCCCCGTGCCTCCCCCCCGACCAACAAGCCAGCCGGCCGGCCATCTAGCCTTGGCACTGCTGACTTGGATCCCCTCGACACCCAGTCGCGCCAATCCCGACGATCATGATGCCGGAGCCGGCGTCATCCTCCTCGAGGCGTTCGAAGCCTCGGCCAGAACCACCTACGCCCTCGGCGCCGATGTACTTGAGTGGGATTTTCCCGACACCGCCGCCGCTATCCGGCCCCACCAGCTCGCCGATCCCGCCTTCCGCCGAGTCCTGGCCAGGTTCCTCGACCAGGCCAGCTCCTCGCCCCTCCCCCAGTTCGCCCACAAGGGCATGAAGGCTGGCGCCACCGTCGTCGAGACCCGCGAGACCGTCGACCCGGCCCTGATCACAGAGACCCTGATCCCGGTGCTCGAGGCGGTGGCCGGCCCCGCCGACGCGCCGAGTGCCGCCGACGCCGCCAGCACAAAGCTCCGCAAGCGCGTGCGCGACGATGTCATCTGGGGCGACGCCGCCGTCCCGTGGCGGCGGTCGCCGTTCTGGCTCGTCCTCCGGGTCGCCATCCAGCGCATCATGTCGGCCGCGGCGCCCGGCCAGCCCCTGATCGGCCGGGCCATCTACAAGTTCGTCACCGCCATCCTGCTGGGCAAGGTCATCGAGGGCTCCGTGGGCCAGCTCGCGCCGCAGCGCGCCATGATGGCCCTGCAGAAGCTGGCCCGCCGCATGGCCAAGCTGGAGACCGACAGAGCCGCCGCCAGAGGTCCGGTCCGGCTCGCCTACGAGACCCTGTTCGCCGCGGCCGGGCCGCCGATCGCGCGCCTGCTCGTCGCCGTCAGGGGCGCCATTGAGAAGATTTGGGAGGCATTTCGGAAGAAGACGCAGCGGGTGATACCCCTGCTGCCCCGGACCGTGCCCCACAACGAGACCCGGCTCATCCTGCCCAACAGCCGGGCCTATCTGCTGCACATCCTGTCGGAGCAGAAGCCGGCTCTCTCCCATTCAGCCTCCGTCATCACCATCCCTTCCGACGTCCAAGAAACAGGAGCCCGGGCTCTGGCCCTGAAGCTCCGCGAGGCTTCCACCACCGAAGAGGTGGTCCTGCTGTGGCGCGACCACCTGCAGACGCAGGAAATCGAGGAGGACACGGTGAGGAGTCATGCCGCGATCGACCGGCTCGGTCGGGAGATCGACAAGTACCTCGACCTGGTGCTGGGCATGTACCACGCCCAGGCCGAGAACATGAGCCTGTGCATCCTGACCACCCTCGGCCTCTGGATGGCCATGGACAAGTTCGCGCTGGAGGCCTGCCCGACCCTGGCCCGGTACAATCCCGTCTTTCGGCCAGCAGCCCTCGACTTCCTGCAGCTCCCGACCATAGGCCAGATGGCCCGGCTGCGGAAGATCCAAGACTACCTAGCCACGAGGTGGGCGGACGCCCACATGGCCGGGCTGTCAATCTTCAGCGACCCGGTCAAGGACTGCTTTGCCCAGATGTACATAGCCGACACCTGGGACCCAGAGGCCGCCAAGCTGCGGCAGGTGTGGGATAAGATCGCGGCTGCATCGGGCCGGGCCCGAGCGGCGAAAAAGACCGAATGGGCCACTCTCAGCGCCACGTACGACGAGCTCACAAAGGCGATCCACGAGAACACCTGCGTGTGCGGGGTCAACCCGGACGGCAGCCGCGACATCCGCGGCTGCGCCGGGTGCTACAACCGGCGCCAGCGCAACCGGATGCGCATCTCCATCCACGAAGACTACCTCCCCAAGTGCGTACGGGACCCGTACCGACCGGACCCCGCAACCGCGGCCATCGTGCTCGAGCTCGCCATGCCTCGATTCCTGATGGACTACCGGGCAGCGACCTGGAAGATCTTGATCACCCTGGCCCGGCCGCCGCCAAGATCTGGCGACGGCGCCGGTCGCCGCTCCGATGGAAAGAAGAACAAAGACTCGGCCAACAGACCAGCCGGACTTGGGGAGCCGGTCTTGCAGCTACGGAAGTTTACCCTGTTGGATCCCTACCATTCGGCCAAGTCATCAACCTCGTACCCTACGCTCGCGTCGTGGGAAAAGTCCTATTCGCAGACCCATTATGGCCGTCAGCTGGCCATGAAGCAGGACCTGAATAACGTCCTGAAGCCGTTTGGCGCCGCGTTCCGGTACTGGGCCGCCGACTCGGCCGACACCTCGCCCGCCGCCATGGCCGAGTATCCCACCTTTCTGCACCTCTGCGGCCTGTGGATCCCGGAAAAGATGAAACTCGGCGGCCCGCGCCTGGACGGGCGCCAGTGGCCCGGCCGGGAGAGCGAGACTCCGTCCTCGTACGAGGCCGTGGCGAGGCAGACCCGCTGCCCGTCCCACATGGCAATACACGAGCACGTGGTCCTGCACGGCCTCCTCGGCGCTGGATCGTCCCGGCGCTGGCCGTCGATCCTGCGCGAGCTGGGCGCCTCGAACCTCAACTTCAGCAGCGAGGACACCGTCGCGGTGCTGATCCAGCTGGCCATCCAGGCCGGGCCTGGCTACAATCGCGCCGTTGATGTCGACGACAACAACGACGACGATGATGACAGGGATGATGAAAATGGGGATGGCGGTGGTCTTGATGATCGTCATGATCCCAATACGATCGGCCCGAGCACCCACAACATTGATGGCCGCCAGATGGGCTGGGTCTTTGGTGACCGCTCGTTTCGGGAACAGCTGACCGCCCAGCTGGACCGTCGCCTTGATGCCATCGCGTCTAGTTGGCGCGAGCATCGATACATGGAACTGCTCATCACCCTGATCCTGCGGATGCGAGCCCTGGCAGGCAGCAAGCATCGCGCCCACCACTCGATCCGACTGCTCATCGAGAAGGCCCGAAAAGTGACGTGGGACTGGATCACCCTCTTGCGTTGCGAGGCCCACAATATCACAGACGCGGCCACCATGGCCAAGCTGGACGAGCTCGGCATGGCCGCCTCGCTGCTATGCCGGCGCACCTTCCAGCCGTACGAAGAGGCCAAGACCTCGGACCCAGCCCGTCCACTACAGCTCGACAGCGTCGCGCTGGGAATCTTTATCGAGGCTTCCATCGGGCTCGAGGAGCATTTCCGCGTTGATCTGGCTCAGATTTCGCCCTCCATGAGGCAGATGCTTGTACGGGACATCAAGCTCGTTCACCGGCTGCGAGACCTCGTGCGGAACAGCATTTTCGAGCAGCCGGAAGTGCTCGAGGCAGCGATCGCGAAGACGTGGGAGGACCCCGCCGCGGTGCGGCAGTACGACGACAACTGGGTGGAGTCATCGACCAACCCGGGCTGGCTGGAGAACCGCACCCTGCCCAGCCACGATACGGTCTCGCACACGGTGCACTACAACTACCTCGACGGCCGACTGCACGTCGACGGCAAGCCTCTCGGCCATCTCCCAGTTGAGTTCACCCAGTCCGAACCGGTCAAGCACCTGTTCGGGGAGCGCCACCTGCGCGTCTTTCCGTCCTCGCTACCGGGAATGACGTACGAGCTGGGCGCGGCCATGGGGGGAAACGAGCGGGGCGACGGTGCATGGAAAGTCCACTTTGGCTTCCGCGGTGCTGACAATCGCGTCTTCATACGGGCCGTCGGTGCGGGAACGAGATCGTGCCCGAGGGGGGGGGCAAGGGGGACGACGCCGATGGTGGTGACCGAGTACGTCCCGCCCCAGATCTTTGAGGGTCCTCTTGAGTCGACAGGTTGGCCAGTGAACCCCGACCTTCCCCAGCCGCTCATTGTAAATTTCGCCCACTGGCTGGTCGTCGGAACCAAGACGCTCGAAATCCGACGCGTATCGCACGCGTGGTCAACCCGTCCTGGCGACTGGATCATCGACCTGACCACCATGCGGGCGACCCGGCGCGGGAGAAGCACCCTGGTTGAACGCAGCTCCTGGACGTTTCGCCGAATCGCCGCCATATTCCGAGATTTTGTCGACCCGGCCCACCTCGTCGTCTATCAGCCGACCCGGGGCAGACTCTCGGTCGAGATCAAGCTGCTCGAGCTCAGCTTCTTCGTGAACAACAACCGCCAGTTGGAGAGCAAACAGCTCGGGGCGGTTATTGATTTCGATCAGGACGCCGGCACCATGTACGGATTCAGCAGCATGATCGTGCTGCGCGACGCATGCAACCCGGCAGGGTCACGCAGCTTCATCGCGCCACTTGGCCCCGTGGAATTCCGCGCTCATGACTTCCACGTCCAAGTCCGGGTGAAAAACAAGGGAATGTACGGCCGTTTCGGCATCGACACGGTCCTGGGTCGCGTTACCTGCGCGCCC
Source organism: Bertia moriformis (assembly GCA_025802115.2). Lineage (NCBI taxonomy): Eukaryota > Fungi > Ascomycota > Sordariomycetes > Coronophorales > Bertiaceae > Bertia > Bertia moriformis. The sequence continues at coordinate 66,678 of JAOYNC020052254.1, forward strand.
GAGACGCGGCTGCTATACTCCAAGGCCCAGTTCCATGCGTTCACCTCCTTCGTGCTGCCGGATCCACTCACCGGCCGAACCGGCCAAGAAGAGGCGCTTCATTTCCTGCGGTCCGGTCTCTGTCAGCCGTGGACCCCGCTCGAGGACATATACCGTACAGAGCTTCGTCAGATCGCGTCCCTGAGCCCGGCCCGGACCTACTACCCGGCCCACCTCAAGTGCATGCAGCAGGTCCGGTGGAACTCGGCCCTCCCGGAGTGCATGCAGCACGACAGCTACCGGCCCGCTGTACAGGCGATCCTCGACAGAGCCTCTCGGCTCGCCACCTTCTACCAAGCCGTGCCAGGAGCCGAATCCGAAAACGGAACCGAGACGAAGGCACCGGAGAATGAGCGGCTCGTTGAGCCGGCCCCGGATTTGCGGGCCCGCGCTGAGGTGCATCGCCGCCGCTTCGAGCCGCCGCACCCCGGTCCAGAGGATCAGCCGGTGCCCGATCCCGTGCCGTATCCGACCCTGTACAAGACCGGGTCGAAGTCCCGCGGAGCGGTGCGACGATCACTCAATGCGCTGGCTCTCGACGTCCCCTTTTGTCTCGATCCGAAGACGAAACCCCTGCACGAGCTCATGGCCGCGTGGCCGGACATGGCACCCCCGGCCTCGTCGTCAAACCTGAGGGACGTTGCCGCCATAGGCTCCCTACTTGGCGAGGAGGTCGGGACGCGGTGGTGGTCCTACGTGGCGCTTCTCTGTGGCCACGACGAACGCGGTCCTCTCGATCGATTCGAGGTCGCTCTGATGCTCGCCGTGCTCAGTCACCGGGCCGACCGCAACGTGATTTCATATCTCGCCGCGTTCACACGCGTGCCCGGCCTGGACGCGCTGGAGCTGCCACCGATCGACGTGGCCTGCCCGTACCGACACGATGATGCGCCGAAGATGGAGGTACTGGAGGCCAAGATACGTGACTCGTACGTCGCCTTCACCGAGCATCGCTCCTATCTCGAGATCGCGTCTACTCAGCGTGCATCGTGGACTATGAAGGAAGAGTATGACGATAAATGCCGCGAAGAAGGTGAGCTGCTGGCACGCTTTATCCTCATGCAATGGCCGTGCGCGGACGGCCCATACTTCGGCGGGTATGTGTCCGATCGCATCCGGTTAGATGACGGGAACCTCGAGGAGGCGCTCATCCCAGAGTGGCGTCGCGCCCAGCAAAACTATGGTATCCAGATATACCTGGCCGAAGTCGGCCTGAAGATGGAGAGGGTTCGCGGCAAGCCCCGGCTGCCAGCTCAGGGAGAAGCGGCGGCGAGAAGCGAGTGCCTATTCTACCAAAGCCGCGACCGCGCCTCTGACAGGGTCGAACTCCGGACCCTGCTCCTGAATAAGGGGCCACCACTCCTTGCGAGGGCTGTCTCGGTTCCGAGTGATAATTTGGCGCCAGTGCTGGCGCCGACCGGGCCGCGGCAGCAGCAACACCGCCACCCTGCAACCACCGCACTCCAGCGGGAGGCTGGCCAACTCGAGGCCCTTCTCCAGCCGCTCCTTCACTCTTCGGACCGGTTGAGGCGGGAGTACGGCGAGGATCTGTTGCAGAGTCTGGCCGTGCTGCGCCGGCGCCAGACAACGGCGGAGCAGCTCTCTCCCCTCCCAGGACAGATCCTGCCATCGGCAACCGGCGGCATCACCAGCTCCAGTACCAGCGTTAACCGCGTCACGGCATGGACCAAGGCGGTCGATAGCCGGGTTGCCGAGATCGGTGCCGCCCTCGGCGCCAGGGACCTCCGGCACGGCTGGCTCAGTGGAGCCGGCCTATGGCCATGCGTAACTCGAGTCGCTCTCCTAGAAGAGATCCGGTCCGATCGCGACTGCAGTGCGTTTGGCGAGAACATGCGCGACGCCCTAATCGGGCTCGGCGTCGGAATCACCCAGCTCCAACGAGAGCGCCGCCTGCTCGACGCGGAGCGGCGGCGACCGGACCAGCATAAGCAGGGTCACCAGCGCCAGCAACACCAGCAGCGACTGCCGGAGGAGCTCAGCAACCCGGGACATACTAATTGGGACCCACGCGACCACCCAGACTGGCTCCTGCTTGAGATCGACGCCGACATGCTGATCCGGCCGGACCAGGTCGAGGTTGCCCGCGCGACCATCTCCCCGGCCTCTGGAGCGAACTCGGTCTTACAGATGAACATGGGCAGGGGCAAGACGTCGGTGATCGTCCCGATGACGGTCGCCGCCCTCGCCGACGGGCATCGGCTGTGCCGCCTGATCGTCCCCAAGGCTCTACTCGGCCAGGCCGGCTATCTGATGCAGGCCAGGCTGGGCGGCCTGGTCGGGCGCCGGCTCTGCCACGTGCCGTTCTCGCGCCGCACCCCTATCGGCACCGATACGGGTGGAGCCCTGCTGGATGCGTACGAGGAGCTGCACCGCGACACGTGCCTCTCTCGCGGGCTGGTCCTCACCTTGCAGGAGCACGTCCTCTCTTTCCGGCTGAGTGGGATCCAGGCCCTCGCAGACGCAGAAGGGAAAAGCGAGGTGGTTGCCGGCCGCATGATCCAGTTCCAGCGCTGGCTCGACGCCCGCTCCCGCGATGTCCTTGACGAGTCCGACTTCACCCTCGCCGTCAAGACCCAGCTCATCTACCCGAGCGGGCCCGAGCTGGCGGTTGACGGCCACCCGCAACGCTGGCTGACGATCGAGGCCCTGCTAGCTCTGATCGAGGGCCACGCGCGCGAGCTCCTGCGCGAGGCGCCCGACAGGATCCGCCTGGTCGAGCGCGGAACCGGCTTCCCGATCGTGCACCTGCTACAACCCGAAGCCGAGGATGCGCTGATGGAGCGGGTTGTCGCCGACGTCGCAGCCGGCCGCACTGCGATCTTCCGGCCGGCCACCGATGTCGACGCCAAGGAGCTCCGCCGACTCATATGCGGCCCAACCGCCACCATGGCCGACTGTCGGCGTGCCTGCCGCAAGCTGCACAGCCCCGACGCCGCCGCGAAACAGCTGTTGCTCATTCGTGGCCTAGTACAGCACCGGGTTCTGGCCCTGTGTCTCGGTCGGCGCTGGAACGTGCAGTACGGTCTGCATCCGAGCCGGTGGCCGATCGCGGTACCGTTTGAGGCCAAGGGCGTACCGTCTGAGCAAGCCGAGTTCGGCCATCCGGACGTGGCAATCACCCTGACCTGTCTCGCGTTTTACTACACCGGCGTGACGGTTCAGCAGCTGCGCGCCAGTCTCGGTCGCATCCTCACTGCCGACGATCCGGCAACCGAGTACGATCAGTGGATCGGCAGCTGCCGGACCCTGCGTGACGAGCTTCGGCACTGGAACCTCATCAGCGTCGACGACGCGGGCCAGGTCGAAGAGCTGTGGCGCCACCTCCGGTCCTGCAAGAATGTGGTAGACCATTACATGAATGCTTTTGTGTTTCCGGCCCACGCGAAGCAGTTCACCCGCAAACTGCAAACCTCCGGCTGGGATATCCCTCTCTATCCGGCGCTCCACGGCGGGTCAGACCAGGCCCTGGCCAGGGCTACGAAGGACACGACGGATGGTGGAAAGGAGAGCGATGCAGCGCTGACCACCGGCTTCAGTGGCACCAACGACAACCGCCGCCTGCTACCGCTAACCATCCGCCAGAGCGACCTGCCCGGCCTGCAGCAGACCAATGCCGAGGTTCTCACTTACCTGCTGCAGGACCGCAACTCGGGCTACATAGTTGCGGTCGACGACTCGGGCCAGGCCCTGTCGGAGCAAGACCTCCTCCAGCGTCTGTGCAGGCTCAAGATCCGGGTTCTGATTGACGCCGGCGCTTATATCTTGGAGATGGACAACAAGGCCCTGGTGACTGCCTGGCAGGCGATCGATTCGGAATCCGAGGGGGCCCTCTTCTTCGGCCATGGCAACAAGCTCTGGGTCAAATATCGGCATGGCCGAGAGGTGCCCCTCGTCGCTACTCCGTTCGCCGACAGTCTCGATGACTGCCTCGTGTACCTGGATGAGGCTCATACCCGCGGCACAGACCTGCGCCTGCCAGCGGGCGCCCGGGGCGCTCTCACTCTCGGCCTCGGCCAGACGAAGGACCACACAGTCCAAGGTCAGCACAGCAGTACCCCTCCTCCGCACTCGGGCCGGATCTCGGATTGCTAACCTCTCGCAGCCGCAATGCGCCTTCGCCAGCTTGCCACCACCCAATCTGTCATGTTTGTCGCCCCGCCTGAGGTCGACCAGAGCATCCGCGCGTTCTGCGGAATGGGCCCAGGAGACAAGGTCAAATCTGGCAACGTGGTATCCTGGCTGCTGGAGCAGACGTGCCACGCGAACGAGCAGCTCCGGCCGCTGTATAATGCTCAAGGAATCGACTTTTGTCGCCGCACCGCCGCCTCGCTGCAGCACCCGGACCGGCACGCGAGGCCCGACCAGGCGCGCGCCTACGTCGAGTCTATTGTTCGGCCGGAACATCAGACCCTCGAGGAGCTATATGGCACGACCGCCACCGCCGTCACCACCAACCCCCCCGCCAACGGGTCGCTGCTGTCCCCATCCCCATCTCCGTCGTCCGATCCCAGAACCGACAGCGAGGAGTTCGAATCGGCCATTCTCGCCGGCTTCGCCCGCGAGCTACGTCAGGCAGCCGCGGCCAATTCTTACTTCACCGCTGCCTCCTCGTCCGCCCTCGAAGAGGTCGAGCAGGAACGGCATGTCGAGTTTCAGGTTGAAGAAGTGCGCAACCCGCAGAAGCCGGTGTCGTACGAGGCTCTCAGGTTCCCCGGTCTGCACCGGAATATCCGCCTGTTCGCCCTGACAGGAAGACTGAGCGGAACCGGCGGATACCGCGAAGCATTTGAGGTGATAGCCGACACGCCGGTTGGCAAGAGGTTCGGGATTCGGAACCGCCGCTCGGCCCTCCACGTTTCGGACGAGTGGCTGCGGACTGTCCAAGCAAATGCGAAGAGCGACCCGGGGCTGCTGGTAAGCTATACACATATACTCTTCCCGCTGGCACCATCCATGCCTGGCCTACCCCCCCCCCACTCTGTCCTGGTCCTTGTAAGGAGACGCATCCGTGGCTAACCAGCGACTTCCCAGCGTCCGGTCGAGTGGATCCTGCTCTGCCCGGCATCCGGGATCGCCATCGTGGTGATCTCCGAAGAGGCAGAGATCCTATTCCACTGCCTGCGCCATCGCGCCGGCCCAGGATCTTCCGCGCCACCTGTGACCCATATCGTCACGTACTCGGCCCCGGTCACCAAAAACATGGCCGCCTTCGGAAGGATGGCATACTACGGCTATCCGGCTCTGCCGCAGGAGTATGCCCCGCCGCCGGAGGTGGTCATCGACCTCGGCATCTTCGCAGGCCGGCTATACTTTGAGTATGCCGAGTACGGCCTCCTGCGACGCCTCGTCGGCGGTGG
>JAOYNC020052358.1:0-11003 GCA_025802115.2 Bertia moriformis
CCGTAGATACGTTGCGAGCGGACCATGCCAGTGCGTACGGTTATTATCGCGACACGACACCGTTTCTCAAGAAGTTCGCGGCTACCGGGATCCTCTTTGAGGACTGCCAGGCACAGTCGACGTGGACCAAGCCATCTATCGCGTCGCTCATGACTTCCCTTTACGCTTTCACGCACGGCATTATTTCCGATTCCGACACGATTCCATCCGGATCGACCACCCTGGCCGCACAGCTTCGCCAAGCCCGCTATACAACCGCCAGCATTGTGTCCACGCCTTTCGTCGGAAAGGCGACCGGTCTGGAACGTGGGTTCGATTATCTGTTCGAGTTTCCCGTCGTGTTGCGGCAAGTAAGACCGCAAACGGATGCGGGAACTGATTCGGCAGCCTTGAATCGCGTCGTCTTTCCATGGCTTGACCGGCATCGCGCCGAGCCGTTCTTCTTGTATGCGCACGCAACTGATCCGCATGCACCCTACTCGCCTCCCCCGCCCTTCGATGCGAAGTTTGCCAACCCTTCTGAGAACGCTGCCTTCAACCGCGATTACGAACTTTTTCACTCCCATCACGAGTACGGCGGCGCTGCGGTTCTAGACCGCGCCATGTGCTTGAAAGCCGCCGTTGATCCAGATACTTTCATCAGGCGGGCTGAAGGTCGCTACGATGGCGAAATACTGCACAACGATCGAAACTTCGAATTGCTAATCGATAAGTTGAAGCAGCTTGGCGTCCTCGACAACACGCTTGTCATCTTGCTCTCCGATCATGGCGAAGAGTTCTGGGACCATGGTTGGACCGGACATGGCCACTCGGTCTACAACGAACTGACACATTGTATGTTGACGCTTTGGAATCCTTCTCTGTTAGGTCCTCCGCGGCGGGTAAAAGAAACAGTACAACTTATCGATGTAATGCCCACCATACTCGATCTCCTTCGCTTGGAAATGCCTGTTGTTCTCGAAGGTCAAAGTTTGCTTCCTCTGGTCCGAAACCAATCGTTCAAGCGGCGCAGTTTGGTTGTCTCATCTAGATTCGCCGCAGTCCGTCCAGAGGGTCTGGTTCCTGAAAACAGCACCGACAGCTTTGCCATCATCGATGACCGCTGGAAGTTTATCTATCGCAAACAAGCTGCAAAAGTCGGTATTCAGAAGGCGGAACTGTACGATCGCGTAGCCGATCGTGCGGAGCGACACGATGTCGCCGCACAACATCCAAGCGTCATCGAATCCAAGACTTTAGCGCTCGCGCAATGGATTGAAGCCCAAAACAGAATTCGCAGCCTGGTTGGTGACAAAGGAACGTCACCACTCGATAAGCAGACGATCGAACGGCTTCGCAGTCTCGGGTATCTCGGGGGCGCACAGCCATAAAGTCTGCTGCCGTTCTCCTCGCGTTGCTTCTAGCTACAGCATGTCATCGTCCTCGCGGGGGTGGCGAACATGCTGGCCTTGTTGTACTTGGTGTGGACGGTATGGATCCCGGATTCATCGAGCGCCACTGGGCAGATCTACCGAACCTAAATCAGCTGCGACAGGATGGATCGTTTTATCGCCTGGGCACAACAACACCGCCCCAAAGCCCCGTCGCGTGGTCCACTTTCATCACTGGTCTCTCTCCGGCTGAGCACGGTATTTTCGACTTTGTTCATCGCGACCCGAAAACCCTGCAGGTCTTCTCTTCCATGACACGCACGGAAGAGCCGCGCTGGAGCTTATCGCTTGGTTCGTATGTCCTTCCGCTGTCCTCTCCTCGCATCGTCTCTCAGCGAAGAGGCCAACCTTTCTGGAAAACGCTCTGGGACCGCGGCATACCTGTCACGGTCATGCGCATGCCAACCAATTATCCACCGGTCCCTGCCGGTCATGGCCTATCCGGAATGGGCACTCCAGACTTGCGGGGCACTCTCGGTACATTTGCTCTCTATACCGACAATGCAGAGGAACTTTCTCACGATGTTTCCGGAGGCAAGTGGATTAAGATTCATTTGAACAATGGACATGTCGAACTACCAGTAGAGGGTCCGCCGAATACTCTCCGGCGCGAGCAACACTCGTCGGTCGTTACCCTGACTGTCGATGTCGATCCTGAACTCCCAGCCGCGCGCTTCCAGATTGGCAGTACTACCGTCATCCTAAAAGAGGGCGAATGGTCCGGCTGGATTGCCGCCGAGTTCCCCCTGATTTCCCATCTGGCCACTGTCCATGGAATGGTTCGGCTGTTTGCCAAACAGCTTCATCCAGGCTTCCAACTGTACGTCTCGCCCGTAAATGCCGATCCTCTATACCCTGCTCTGCCCATCTCTGAGCCGCCGTCGTGGGGCCGGACCATCGCCCGCGCGACAGGAGAGCGATTTTCTACGCTCGGCATTCCCGAGGATACTTCCGCCTTACGGAGTGGCGCGTTGACGCACAATCAATTTCTGGAACAGATTAACTTAGTTCTGGCAGACGAAGGAAGATTGTTCCACGAGGCCATTTCCAAGTTCGACGGAGGTCTCCTCTTCTTCTACTTTTCCTCTATCGATCAAAGTTCACATATGCTTTGGGGCAGATATGATCGCGAACTCCTGGCGGTTTATCGTTCAGTCGACAGGAGGATCGAAGAAGTCAGAGCAAGCCTGCCCGGTGCACAAATCATTCTCATGTCCGACCACGGCTTCTCCAGCTTTGATCGCGCGGTAAATCTGAATACATGGCTCAAGAACCGCGGATACCTCACGCTGAAGACTGAGCCAGGGGACAACACGAGCTTAAGCAGCATCGATTGGAGCGCAACCGAAGCTTATGCGGTCGGACTAAATGGACTCTACGTAAATCAGCAAGGCCGCGAATCGCAAGGTATCGTGAAGCCCGGAGCAGCCAGGGAAGCCGCCTTGAACAACCTGCGCGAGCAATTGCTTCAATGGCGAGACCCTGTATCGGGTCGTCCAGTAGTTACGTCAATTGACACAATAAGTCCGAAGCGAGGTAACGAGAACAACGCTCCTGATTTGATTGTGGGTTACAACACCCCCTATCGTGCGTCCTGGCAAACAGGGCTTGGGGCAACTCCTGGAACCGAACTGGAGAACAACACTGACGAATGGATCGCCGACCACTGCATCGATCCCAAGCTCGTTCCCGGGGTGCTGTTTGTGAGCACTAAAACTTCTCTGCTGAAACCTCAGATTAGCGACGTGACTTCCTTGATCTTGAGGTACTTTCGATAGCACTCTAGCCCGCAATTACTCAGCGCATCCAGCTGGCTCGTTATTGTTTCAGCCAACTTGAGGCATCGGTTTCCTGGCTAGTTGGTTGAATCTTTAAGCTTCTTCCAGTTCTCGTCCGCGTCTTTGATAGCTGCAGTCCGGTCTTTGTCGAAAGCCTTCTGCGTCCCTGCACTCGAATTAAGATAAAGCTTTCCGTCCACAATGGCCCAGGAGTTCGGATCGACGGGAGCCTTGTGCCCCTTCGATGCCCCAAAAGCGCAGAATCCATCGTATTGCGGCAGGTACTTCTCCGGATCTTTTGCAAACATCTCCTCGTGCGCGGCCGAAGAAAACAAGTACCTCTTGCCCGCATGCTCAGCCATATACTCAGTCTTCCCAGCCACCGGTTTCGAATCGGTAAAGTAGGCCACCACGTCGTAGCCTTTTACTGCAAGGTTGTCGCGCGATGCCTCCATTGTGCTCGGCGTGGAAGCCATTCTGTCCTGCATCTCTGTGGCGCTCACAGGCGGAAGGAAAACTACTCCCCAAACTGCGGCACAAATCAAAAGCTGTTTTTTCATAAGTGTTAAGTCCAGTCACCTGATCGTTCGTGACACGTTGCAAAAAGTCACGGCTATTTTCCAGAATCTGTTCCGTGACTTATCCCTAGCAGGGACGAAGATCATTACAGGTGAACCGTAGATAGTGGTTCCCTGAATGGAGACGAACTGTATGAAACAAGCATGGATAGCAATCGGTTTACTGGGAGCGGCTCTGACGGCAGCTGCCGGAGAACGCACGCCTGTCGTGTTGGAGTTGTTCACGTCTGAGGGATGCTCCAGTTGTCCTCCTGCGGACAAGCTCCTTGCCACTCTAGACGAGAAGCAGCCCTTTGCTGATGCCGATCTCATCGTTCTCAGCGAACATGTTGACTACTGGAACGGCGGCGGTTGGAAAGATCCGTATTCCTCGAGATCGTTTAGCGACCGCCAACGTCAATACGCTGAGCGCCTCGGTCTCGAGAGCGTCTACACGCCCGAACTGGTCGTAGATGGAAGCCACGAGGGTGTTGGTAGTAATGCGGCATCGGCTAAGGCAAGCGTAAGTAAAGCGCTTGAACAGAAAAAGATAAACCTCGCCCTGGACGACATCACCCTCTCAGGGAGACAGATCAAATTACATGCAAACTCCGGCAAAATCACAGCCGATGGACCAGTAACTCTCTATGTCGCTCTTGCCGAAAATAGAGTTCAATCCGAAGTGCGTCAAGGCGAAAACGCTGGAAAATCGCTAACCCACGTCGCGGTAGTCAAAGCGCTGGTTTCGGCTGGGTCCATTGCCGGCGGGTCACAGCTTTCGAAAGACATAACCATTCCAGTCCCGGCTTCTCTGAATACCGCGGGACTCCGCGTTGTCGTCTTTCTGCAAGCTGACCGGTCGCGCAAGATCGTCGGTGCTTCCCAGGCGCGCTTGTAGGGCGCGAAGGAATTTCGGGAAGACATCTGGAGAAGCTATGAAAACCACTTTGCGCTTGGCCATAGCCCTAATCCTGGCTATCGCCTCAGTAGACTGTTTGGAAGCAAGTCGCTTGAATCCAGTGTCTTGGTCGGCGACGAAAAACGGAATCTTGTCGACTCCTGGCTCAACGGTTGTGGTCTATTTGCGCGCCGAAGTCGACAACGGATATCATCTCTATTCACTGACAACACCCAAGGGCGGACCAATCCCCACCTCGGTCACTCTCGCCTCTGAGCCGGCAATCGCCACTTACAGCGTCTATCAGCCAAAGCCCGACCGCCACACCGACCCAACCCTCGGAGTTCCGGTCGAGACTTTTGAAGGCGTAGTGGATCTCCCGGTCATCATCCACCTGTCATCAAAGACCACTGGTGAAGTAGCTATCAAGGCGCAAATTCGATATCAAGCGTGCAGCAATGAAATCTGCCTTCCGCCCGTTACCCGTAGCGTGGGCGTGAGTATTCAGCTGCGTTCCGGCGTTCCTGTAAACGCATCTCTGCCTGGCGGCTACACACTCGTCGGCGGCCACAAAATGGCGCCTCCCGTCCACGAAGCAGCAACTCCGCTTACCGCACATTTCCTCTTCAGCGCGTTCGGCTTCGGAATGCTCACTCTATTGACACCGTGTGTATTCTCGTCGCTTCCGCTAACACTCGCCTTTCTCGCCGGCGGAGCACAATATAGCCGCCGTAGAATCATAATGAAAGCGACGTTCTTCAGCATAGGCATCGTAGTTCTTTTTGTCTCGATCGGCCTCGGCGTCACCGCACTCGCTGGCCCATTTGGCGCTGCTCACCTCGCCGCTAATCCTTACGTCAATCTCGCTGTCGCCTCCGTTTTTATCCTTATGGGGCTCAGTCTCGTGGGTGCCTTCGAACTTGCTCTGCCCTCACGCTTCCTCACCGCGATCGACGGCGCAACCAGTGGCAGCAGCATTCTCGCCACCGTGTTACTAGGTCTGACGTTTTGCCTTACTTCGTTCGCGTGCATCGGCCCATTCCTTGGAACCCTCCTCGCTGCTTCTGCCCAGAGTGGCGGCTGGACACCCGCCATCGGTACCGTCGCCTTCGCCACTGGACTCGCTGTGCCCATCTTCTTGCTCGCGGTTTTTCCTGCCTACGTAAAGAAGCTTCCGAAAAGCGGGCCATGGCTTGAGCAGGTAAAGGTCATCAGCGGCTTCATCATTCTCGGCCTGGCGCTTAAATATGCAGGAGCCGCGGACAGCGTGGCACAATGGAACGTCTTTACGCGGGAGGACATCATCGCTGCCTGGTTTTCTCTGTTACTGGTACTCGCGTTCTTCTTGCTGGGTCTTGTCCGGTTGAAACACCAGAGCCCGACAGAAGGCTTGAGCACCGGGCGTCTGCTTGCCGGAGTCGCGAGCCTTGCCCTCTGCGTGAGCCTGCTTCCGGGCTTTCTCGGCGGCTCCGTCTCGGGTTGGGATACGCTTCTTCCGGCTGCAGAAATCTCCACAGCTAAAGCCGCGGCAACGTCTGAGGGCTCCTTGTGGTTCAAGAACGATTACGCCGGCGCGCTCGCTGAGGCCAGAGTCAAAGGCAAACCGTTACTCATCGCATTTAGTGGCTATAGCTGTACTAACTGCCATTGGATGAAAGCGAACATCTTCTCAAAACCCGAAGTCGGCAAGGCGCTTAAGAACTATGTCCTTGTAGAACTCTATACCGACGGCACTGATGCCGAAAGTACTCGTAACCAGAAGCTGGAACTCGACCGTTTCGGAACCATTGCGCTACCGTTCTATAGCATCGTTGATGCCGACGAGATGCGTTTGGCAAGCCAAGATGGCATCGTCAGAAACCCGTCCGACTTCCTCGATTTTCTCCGACGCACCTAAGGACCGATTCTCTTAAAACAGAACTTATTATTTCGGCTGCTGCCATTCACCGTGACAAAACCGAGCTCACAAACGAAAAGATACTGTGGGATGGAACAAAAGTCTGTTATGCCCGCCGTTGCGCTACTAAGTGACCTCACTGGTCTCGATGCGGAAAGCAGGACATCGCGTGCAGCGCACCCTTCCTGGTCGGGACCGGCCGGGCTGAAGGTAACACAGCCCCATTGTCGCTCGCCGCTCGCTTGCTGGATGTTCAGAGGTAGCGTTGATACCGGCCGCTGATGAAGAATCCTTAGAGATGCTCATGCGGCGGTATCAAGATGGTCAGGAGCGCGAAGCCTACGTGTTGATCGAACGCTTGAGTCCTGAGTTGCTTCGCTTCTTTCTGGCGCAACAGGCGACTCGAGGGGAGGCGCACGATTTACTTCAGGACACGTGGCTTCGCATTCATCGTGTTCGGCATACGTATCGCGACGGAGCTCCACTCCTGCCTTGGATCTTTGCTATCGCCAGGCGCGTTCGCATCGATGGTTTTCGAAAACGGAGCCGCATCAATCGAAATGAATTAGTTCCGGAGCGTCTACCCGAAGTGTCGGCTCGTGATGAACGCACCGGTTCCGGTGCGCCAGACATCTGCTCGATGATGGCGCATCTTCCGCAAGCGCAGCGTGAGGTCGTCACCCTTCTAAAAGTAAACGGTCTTAGCCTGGAAGAGGTTTCGAGAGCTACCGGCTTAACGGTGGGCGCTGTCAAGCAGAAGGCAAGCCGCGCCTACGCAACTTTGCGAGAAAGGCTGCAAGCCGAGCGGCATGAATACTAGACAATGAATAGTACCGAACAGAAATTAGACGAGTTGTTCCAACAGCATCCGGACGTTACGGATCCTCCGTCTCTGAAGGATGTCCGAAGCACGATTAAACAGGACCTGAAGCCGGTTCGGCAAATCTCCAGTCCACTTGTGTTTGCCATGTCATTCATGGTCATTTCCGTGGCAATTGCCGTCGTCAGTGTCTTCGTTATTCCTTCCTTGGGGTGGAACGCTCTTCTACCCCTCGAAAAGGTATCCGTCTTTGTAACGCTCGCTGCGTCAGCATCGCTGCTGGCGTTCTCGTTATCGCTCCAGATGTTCCCCGGCAGTCACATCTACTGGACACCGGGCCTTATCGTGACCGGCATTTCGGTTTTGACAATCATCGTTCTTGCTGCCTTTTTTCAGGTGAGAGTGGAACCGCGATTTCTCCGTTCCGGACTCATCTGTGTGCGTGCCGGCGCGCCTTACGGGCTGCCCGCAGCTCTTTTGTTTGTTTTGTTGCTGCGACGGGGACTCCTTCTCTCGCCGGCCAGAGCAGGATTGATTGCCGGGATGCTCGCCGGCTTAGTCAGCATGGCGGTCCTGGAAATCCACTGCCCGAATTTTAACCTGCTGCACATCGTCATGTGGCACTTTGGTATCCCGCTTGTTGGCGCCGGCGCTGGTTGCCTTTTGGGCTTGGTCGCCGACCTTATACCTTTCTCCTCAATGCCCCCGTCCTGACCAACCAACAATTTACCCAAATCGAGTTTTTGCGATGCAGACGCTGGAGCCCGAAAACTGATCGTTGTAAAAAGGGCTGAGGCGCGTAATAAACCTGCGCCCCTTCCCAGGCAAGAAGGCCTCTTACCGAAACGCCGCACGGTACTGCGCTGGAGTCCCACCCGTCCTTTCCCTGAAAATAGCAGTGAAATAACTCTGACTCGAGAAGCCGCAGGCCGCTGCAATGTCCCGTAATGCGCCACTCTCTTGCGTCAGCATTGTCTTTGCTCTTTCCATTCGGTGATGCGTCACATATTGCGCTACCGTTTGTCCCGTTGTATTACGAAACAACCGGGAAAAGTGATAGCGACTCATCCCGGCCTGCGTTGCCAACGCCTCCAGTAAGATCACTCCACTTAAATTGGCCTCCACGTACTCGCGAATACGCTTCTGAGTGCTCCCCGGCAGCCGGTTCCCCTGATGTGGACGGGTAGTCGCTCGAATCCCGAAGCGATGCGAGAGGTACACTGCTAGCGCTATTCCCAGCTGTTCTCCATACAAAGCTCCAGCAGGATTTCCCCTTCTTAAATCGGATCGCAACAATTTCAACATCGCTTCCACATGGTCGTCACTATGCCCAAAGTGCTCGACGAGCTCCGGGCTTGAATTTGATCCCGTTGAACAGTCGCACTCGGCCATTAGGCGCGTAGAAAGCGCCACTAAGAGAATTTGCATCGGCCGTTCCCAACGGACTGTTCTCAAGTGTCCATGCGACGCTAGCGAGAACTGTCCCGGACCTACCATCCTTCGCTGCCACAAGCCATTTACCTTCCACTCCACCTGTTCTGAAGAGCCCATGTTGAAGCAGATCTGGTAGCCCGAAGTTACGCCCGATAGTTCTTCCTCCATCTTCAGTTGATGCGTCTCCATCTGTAAGTCAGCCCATCCAGCCGCGGCACTTGAGAGCTTAGGCTCTGATGGAAACCTCGGAACAAGGCGACCACCATCAAACATGGCAATCCGGTAAGTAGTCAATTCGCTTAGCTTGTCTCCCTAACTGAGGAGTTCCAGACAGTCGCGAGAAAAGTTACTCTTCCGCTCTCCACTTATCAGAATTTTGTGCAGATTGTCAGATCGTTGCTCTCGAAAATCGCTTTCTGCAACGCATTGGATGACCATCCATCTTTTAATCCGGGGCTGATGAACACCCTGCGATGCAAGGTGAGTCACATCAGTCCGCAAAGGAGGCAACAACATAAATGTCAAAACGATTTTCTTCTTACCAAGTCGACGTATTGCGCTGCTTCATAACTCTGGTTGGGTCCGCAATTCTGACAACGACCTCAGCGTTCGCACAGAGCGGCGTAGACGTCACTACCGGCGATCCGACTTCGTCGATACCCAAGACTCGAGCTACTGCGAAAGCGATGCAGTCGGCTTCCGCATCGGCTCCCGATACTACCAATGTCGTAGTTCAGTCGATGAATGGCCCATCACCAGGACCGCGCGCCTCGGCCGGCCCGGGCTGCAATCTATTCCCAGCCCCACCCTCCGTAGGCGCAAGCGTCGGCTTGAGCTACTTTGGCCCGCCTCCTTCGGCGAGCAATCCTAGTCTGGTCGGACCATATCAACTCCTGCAGTCTGGAGTCGTCGATGCGATCAAAGGCACCATTACCCTCCCGCTCTACAAAGGCTATTTGAAGGCAGGCAAGGTTCCTGTCTGGTACATCATCACGGATGTTGACGATCAGCAGGTTGCCACCCAGCTCGGTATTAACTTCTCTGCCAAGCTGACGAATGCCGGTCCCGGTTCACGCACAGCCAAATTCAATGCCCAGGGCGATCTCATTTTCAACGGGGGAACGGTCAATTTCAAGCCCGAGCGCCAGGTGCAACCGGGTACGACCACACCCTTTCCACCATCGGTTTCCAATCCCGGTTCCATCGGCGACAAGAACTACAGTCCGTTGGTCCGTGTGCAAAACGCCGGCGGCATCGTCTACAACGCTCCCATCATTTCTTTTGGGACCGAGGCCGCCGAAATCAACTTCCCAAACGGCAATGTTGATTACAGCAAAGTGCACGATCAAGTTCTCGCCATTGATACCGACGCTGAAACCGTAACATTGCAGCTCGTCAACGGCTTCAGCTTCGGTCGTCCGCTCTGGTATCTGACAATGGATGCGAGTACCGCGTCGGCCGCGGCCATTGAGGGCAATACCTACGCGCCCCTCCTCTCCAAAATCGCTACTGGCAAAGACGACAGCTTTAGCAGCGCCGTCGAACGCCTCTTCATTGCAACCAACGGCGCGATGGATTGTGATAATCCCCAGCGGCAGGGTTTAGATGCCGCCTTGACCGATGGCTTCCGTCCCAACAATACGTTCGGTGGCATTCCGTTCCTCGCGACCGATTACAGCCCACTCTGGAATGCGCAGTTGTACGAATGGACTGCAGACTCTATCAGCAAGGGCTACCGTAGTCAACTCCGGGAAGAGTTTCAACTCCTGACCTACGTCCAGGACGGTCTCATTACCGGACCTAGTGGCGAGCCTTTCGGCGATAGTAAGTTCATCGTCAACTGTCCGCCAGTTCAGCGCCTCAACTAAAACCGCGTCACTCTCCACTCTTCGGGAGCGAGTTATATGAGGAAGAAGGAAAATGTATAACTCCTCGCGTCGGCGGTTTGTCGGCTCAATGGCTGCTACTATGTCTGCTCTGGCAGCATCACGCAGCCATCCGAATGCGGGTCAACCGCCGCAAGTCGTTGTCGGTGCGTTTCCATACGGCTGCTCGCTTCCCGAGGCTTGGTAAGTGTGGACAAGATACTCGTCAGCGACGACGAATGAAGAGAAATGTCTCGCGCCGCGGAGTTACGAGCGCCCGAAGGCCCTGAGGTACGGTAAAAGCGTAGTAACGCTTAGCTGAAG
>JAOYNC020052460.1:0-11001 GCA_025802115.2 Bertia moriformis
AAATTCAAATTCGACGAAGTGCGCCTTCACTACTCGAGCCTCCGCATCCACATCAGTCCGAGAGCGAAGAACACGATATTCGGCAACCAAGCGGCCAACCAACTAGGGACGCTCTCGTTTTTCCCGAGAATCTCCATCGAGATCACGTAGGCGTTGTAGTACAGAACACAGACGGAGAAGCTGACCAGGAGCCCTGCGAAGCCTCCTGACCGGGAAAAGGCCACCGCGAAGACCGCCGAGGTGAAGGCGAACACCGCGCAGGCGACGCCGACGGCCCCGGCGGCCTCGCCGGCCCCGTTGGCCAGCGGCCCGGCGGCCAGACTGCCTTTGGCCACATCGCCGCCAGCACCTTCACGATCCACGAAGGCGGCCGGATGTATGATGGCCACGGACGCGGATGCTGGTGGACCCGTATGTCGACCCCTCCTTTCCTCCCCCTCCCTCTCTGCTTGGCATGCCCTCTTCTGACTCGGGCGGGGTCGACCAGCGCCCACCATGGTCCTCCAGTGCGATGAGGGCCAGGCGCCCGAGCCCGGCTTCACCATCGACTGCAACGGCGTGGTCGGGTACCGCGGCCAGAGCACGTTCTCGCAGTGCCACGCCCCGGACGGGCTGCACAACATCTACCTCGCCCCCAACGGCATCAACTGCGGGTCCGTCACGCTGCATGCGGACAAGTGCGGGTCGGCCAGCCCGGCCAAGCCCAAGCCGGCCTCGGCTCCGGCCCCGGCTCCGGCGCACCCGGCTCCAGTGCATTTCGCTCCGGTCCCGGCTCCGGCTCCAGTGCATCTCGTTCCGGCGCACCCGGCCCCAATGCATCTCGCTCCGGTCCCGGTTCAGGCTCCGGCCCCGGCTGCATGCCCGCGTTTCGGCCTCGATGGCAAGTGGCAGTTCCCGCACCTGATCATCCCCGTCGACTCGGCCCACCCGGACCAGGGCGCGGCCACGTCGTACAATGGCAACGTCACCCCGACCATCTCGTCCATCTTCAACTTTGACGTGCCGGCGGACTACCACGGCAAGCAGTGCAGCCTCGTGTTCCATTTCCCCCGCCGCAACGATCTTGAGACTTCCAACTTCAAGTTCTCTGGCTCGGGAGCGATCAACTTTGCCAAGCTCTCGGGCCCGGCCGCCCAGCACACCACCACGTTCCGTCACCAGGCCGCCGTCGAGGCCGACTACGGCGTGATCACGGTCGCGCCGGGACACAGCTACGGCGTCGCCACGTTCGGCTGCCCCGCCGGCCAGACGGCGACTTACCGGATCTCGGTCCCGGCCGGCTGCGACACCAACCTCTGGTGGTTCCAGGACTACAACCCCAAGCCCATCGGCCTGTACCTGACGCAGTGCTGAGCGAGGGAGAGGGGAAGAGAGATGGGGGCAGGCAATAGATGATGGCCTGGGGTGGAAAAGATAGATTTCCCGGGGGGCTCGTCTCATAACTGGACATGGAGCTCCCATGGAAGGAAAAAAGACTGGCGGATTAGTCAAGAGCCGGTGCATCTTGCATCCCATAGCTAAGCTAATCCACTAATCAGCCGCTGGTTTCCAGTCCGAATCGAGAGAGATAAAAGAAATCTGCCAGATTGCAGCAGCAGTAGCAGCAGTAGTAGCAGTAGCAGCAGTAGCAGCAGTAGCAGCAGTAGCAGCAGTAGCAGCAGTAGCAGCAGTAGCAGCAGTAGCAGTAGTAGCAGCAGTAGCAGCAGCAGTAGTAGCAGCAGCAGCAGCAGCTGGGGCCGAAAATGCCTCGGCTTGGGAAAGTGGGCCCGAGCCCACAGACGAAATCAGGTGATGATAGAGTCGGCCGGGTCCCGCCTGGTCGCTCGCCGCAGCGCGCTATCTGGAAAGTGGTGTGATGGTGTATGAAAACACGTGGTAGCAACACGCGGCCCGGGTCAGAGCGGCCTGGCCTCCCTTCATCCAGGTCTGAGCACACTGCCTGGCGCAGTACGACCAGTGGCAACTTTTTTTTTCCTGCTTGGGAACAAGTTGAGCTGGCTCCTCCTGTGTTCAGCAGGGGGGCTAGCAGGCGGACCAATCACGCCACTCCCTGCCCGCAGTTGTTGAGGGAAAATCGTTGAGGTGGGTTGACATGCTGGGGCCCACCGGCCAGACTAGCGGCGCACTGACGGCAGGAAAATGCCTCTTGGATAAAGAGAATGCCGCCGGAGAATTGGGAAAATGCCGGCGGCCGGGCCGAGTTTAAGGGGCCAGAGTGGCGAATTTGCCGCGCGTGGAGCGAGGGCGACAATCAATCGATCAATCCCCGCCGGAGCCCCGAATTTGCCGCCATTCTTGCTCATCCCCATATCTGCTGTTGCTCCCGACTCCTTTCTGGCCTCGAGTCCTGCTCGGCTCGGTCCTACTTTCCCTGCGCCATCTCTGCTCTTGCCAGGAAAGCAAGCACTGCATATTAGGCAGGCCCTGGAGCTGCCAATCGCCCTCCCCCAATCTGAAAAGAAGATTGTTCCCACTCTCATTTCCCACGCGTCCAGCCACGCGAATTGAATTGGCCCGCCCCACTCCCGCCAACCCCTGCTTCTCTCCCCCCTAGAGTGCCGACCTGCCTGACCTCTACAACCCCCTTCTCACCCACAACACGCACACACATACGTACACACACACATACACACAGACCGGACACACGCGCAACCAACTTCCTCTCGTCATGTCTGCGGTCGCTCCGCAGTCGCAGCCGCTGGCCGCGGCCTCGCCGCCGCCGCCGCCGGACGCGACGTCGGACTCCAGACCGGTCCGCAATGCTGGCCGAGACGTCAAGAAGCCGCACATCTCGGACCAGCCGGTGACGTGGGAGAACTGGCACCGCCATGTCCACTGGCTCAACGCCATCCTGATCCTGGTGGTGCCGGTCTTCGGCCTGATGTCGACGTACTGGGTGCCGGCCAACCTGTACACCGTTCTCTTCTCGATATTCTACTACTTCCACGCCGGCATGGGAATCACTGCCGGTATGTCGCCGATGCCCGCCCCCCCTCTCCAGATGCCCCCCTTCTCCAGATGCTCCTTCTCCAGATGCCCCTCCTCCAGATGCCCCCTCCAGCTGCGTGCCTCTCCAGCCCGCTCGGGCAGGGCACGCTTACTCTCGGGATTGACTATGCTTTTGGATTCAGCCCTTGCTGACTGGCTTGGATACTAGGATACCATCGCCTGTGGGCCCACTGCGCCTACAAGGCCACCCTGCCGCTCAAGATCTACCTCGCCGCCGTCGGCGCGGGCGCGGTTGAGGGCTCGATCCGCTGGTGGTCCCACGGCCACCGGGCCCACCACCGCTTCACCGACACTGAGAAGGACCCGTACTCGGTCCGCAAGGGCCTGCTGTACTCGCACGTCGGCTGGATGGTGCTGAAGCAGAACCCCAAGAAGACCGGCCGGACCGACATCACGGACCTGAACGAGGACCCGGTCGTGGTCTGGCAGCACCGCAACTACCTCAAGTGCATGATCTTCATGAGCCTGATCTTCCCCACCATGGTGTGCGGCCTCTGCTGGAACGACTGGGTCGGCGGCTTCATCTACGCCGGCATCCTGCGCATCTTCTTCATCCAGCAGGCCACCTTCTGCGTCAACTCGCTGGCGCACTGGCTCGGCGACCAGCCGTTTGACGACCGCAACTCGCCGCGCGACCACATGCTGACCGCCCTGGTCACCCTCGGCGAGGGCTACCACAACTTCCACCACGAGTTCCCGTCCGACTACCGCAACGCGATCGAGTGGTACCAGTACGATCCCACCAAGTGGTGCATCTGGACGTGGAAACAGCTCGGGCTCGCGTACGACCTGAAGGAGTTCCGCGCCAACGAAATCGAAAAGGGCCGGCTGCAGCAGATGCAGAAGAAGCTGGACCAGAAGCGGGCCACGCTGAACTGGGGCATTCCGCTGGAGCAGCTGCCCGTGATCGGGTGGGACGACTTTTTGGCCCAGACCCAGGAGGGCAAGGCCCTGGTCGCCATCGCCGGCGTGATCCACGACGTGACCGACTTCATCAAGGACCACCCCGGCGGCAAGGCCATGATCTCGTCCGGCATCGGCAAGGACGCCACCGCCATCTTCAACGGCGGCGTCTACAGCCACTCGAACGCGGCCCACAACCTGCTGTCCACCATGCGGGTCGCCGTCCTCCGCGGCGGCGGCGAGGTCGAGATCTGGAAGCGGGCCCAGTTCGAGAACAAGGACCTCTCGTACGTGAGCGACTCGGCCGGGGCTCGGATCATCCGCGCCGGTTCCCAGGTGACGCGGGTGTCGCAGCCGGTGGCCAGCGCGGATGCGGCCTAGGCGTGGGCCAGTGGTGGCGCATGCGAGCGGCCCAGCTAGAGGAGGGACCGCCCCGGGGAATCGGGAACTGGGGGCACGCAAAAGTTAGACGGTGGTAGTAATGCGGTCCTGGTTCTTTCTCGTGCCACTACGGAGGAGGACAGCGATAGACCGGAATCTGTATTTATCTGGTGTGTCAACGTGGACGCGGGGCCGGAACCCGACCGGGCCCCGACCGGGCCATGGCTCAGCTTGTCCATGGCCCGGCTCGGTGTGGGCCAGACAGTAAGAGAGCGGGGGGCCGCGCCGGAGGGATGCATGATGCATCGGCTACTGGAATGCCGCTACAACGAGGACACTACAGCGCAATTACAGTTGAGAAAACACAAATGGTCTTGTTGCTATTGATCGTGTCTTGATTGTTCGTCAGAAAACCCACGTCACCGGTGACCGCCCAGCCTGCTGCTGCTGCTGCTGCTGCCTCTGCTGCTCCGCCGCTGCTGTGCGCCGGCACCTACCTCCTTGGGCCTCACCGGGGCCCCCGCGTTACGACTGCTTCTGAGTGAGCACCGCCAAGCACCTGCTGAGCACCCGGCATCTCCCTAGACCCGAGCCTCCCATCTCACAGGGGCTGCTGCTTCCGGGCGCCGCCGCCGCCGCCGCCGCCGCCGCCAATACCACCACCACCACCAAGCAAGCCGGTGGCACCTTCCTGAGCACCACCGAGCAGGCTGGTGGTACCATCATGAACCCCGCCGGCTAGTCCGGTGGCACCGTCCTGAACACCACCAGCCAGGCCGGCACCTGTCTGTTTGGCCTGCTGGCTGCCTGGGACCTCCACTTTTTCCACCGGTCGGTTAGCATCTGGAGGGGGGAGGGGGCGCGCCTTGATCTCTCTCGGCACCAGGGACAGCAGGCGACTCACTCGACATTAGGCCCTGCCCAGCCTTGAGGCCCTGTTCCCCCAGCTTCTGCGGCGACGCCGCCGCCGCCGCCGCCTTGGCCTTGAACATGTAGACACTGGGATGGTGGGTCAGTGCTGCATGGTTCATGGGTCGTCGTCGGTGGCTGCCCGTGCCTGCCCCGCGCGTGCAGGCTGCGGCCCAGACCTACGTGATTTTGCCAATGATGGGGTCCAGCGCGCCCGAGGTGTACGAGAGGTAGGATACGGTGAGGACGATGGTGATGAACAGGACGGCGTAGACCAGGGGCTGCACGCTTGAGGACGGCGCTGCGGCCAGCGGTTGCTGCTGCTGCTGCTTGGTCGTTGCGGACGCCATGGTATGGCGGAGAATGTAGGGAGTGGCCGCTGTTGGATGGGGACGAGGATTGGGAGCAGAGGGGGCAGATGAGTATCAGTGCCCGCACCTGATGGGTATCAGAAGAGTGGTAGGGGGCAGCAAAACCAGGTGGACCGGAGAAGCAGATGGACAGGAGCAGCAGATATAGATCAAACCAGAGGAGCAGCAGCCGAGGTCGATATGGATCAAGAGCGGAAAAGCAGCAGTGGTGTGTTATTCAAGACATTTCGCTACCCAAGTCTGAGCCTTTTATAATCCTCTCCGGCGGAGCAAGCAAACAGGGCGTGGGCCGCTCGAACACCTCATCGCTGCCGTGGCCGCTGAAAACCGGATTGAGGAGTGCTTGACGTCGTCATCAATTTGGGCTGGGCTGCTGGGCTGGGGAGCAGGTTTGACGGTGTCGCACAGATCACATCATAGGGCCAGCCCGCCGGCCAGGCCACCACCACACTGATTGCCTCATGATAATATCTGTGGATTAGGTAGATCGCAGTTGTCTCCACCTTCCCGCGCTCCCTTTTCAGACCAAGAATCCATCGTCTTCCATAATCATTTTCCATATCCAGCATGCGCCCGGAAAGTGCAGGAACCGATGTATGCCGCATCGCAGTGCTGCTGAACGGGGGTCTGGCACTGCCTGCTGCCGCCCCGGCGGGAGTGCGAGTGCATTGCATCTAATTCGCCCACACTTCTCTGACCTCAATCATGCACCACTCTCGACCGTGTGATAGCAGGGGGCTGCTGCTGGTGCTTCTGGGAGCAGAAAGGGGGCCGACATCACAGATAGCACCCCCTCGTCCATCCCCTCTCGCCCATCCCCCCTCCACTCTCTCCACTACTGCTACCGTCACGCTGGGCCGGGCAAGCCAAAAAGGGGGGGCATCTTGCCCCGTTTATTTATAGGACACGGATTTGCAGATGGGCCTCGGCGTGTTCCGAGTCCGAGGGGGGGCCAGATTGGATCCGCCTCGTCTG
Organism: Bertia moriformis; assembly: GCA_025802115.2. Taxonomy (NCBI): domain Eukaryota; kingdom Fungi; phylum Ascomycota; class Sordariomycetes; order Coronophorales; family Bertiaceae; genus Bertia; species Bertia moriformis. Next base: position 6,549 of record JAOYNC020052460.1, read on the forward strand.
TTGGGGGCGTGAGTGGCGCGCCTCCCTCTCTTGACAGCAAATATTGGGTTCAGGGTAGGTGGTGTTGACATGGGCCGGGCCAGCCGCTCATGCGCGCTGCGGCGAGTCCTGCCTGGGGGGGGGGAAGGGGGCCGAGAATGCCAGCCCGTAGGCCGCGACATGCCGCACGACCACACGACCACGACGACAAGGCGGGCGCGGCGGGCGCGCCTCAACCTAATCGGGTAGACCAGCTTCGCGGCCGCGCGCATCGATGCTGACCACGAATCAGCAGCAGCACCAGCGGCAGCGGCAGCAGCGGCGGCAGCGGCAGCCCCACCTCGCCCTCGTTCCCGCGCCCGAGGCTTGGCCCGGGGCTTTCAGCCCCGCAGAATCCAGGCGCGAGTCCCGCTCCCCACAAGCCAGGTATGCTCCGGGGGCGTTCATTCGGCTGCAGCCCAGTCGAGGCGCAGCCAGGCCGGGCTCGTAATCAGGAGAATGGTCTGTCCCAGTTCTCCGCGTCTCGGATCCCAATGTTGTTAGATTACTGGAATCTGGCTGATGTATAACAGGCCAGATTATTCCTGGGGTGCGATGCGGCTGCTCCCCAGTAATTGCTGGCCAGTCATAGCCCCGGCGCGCTTTGCTGCCGAGGCATTCCAGATAGGAACACGTCAGTTGGTCAGTCGCGGCTGCCGACCGAGTCACCCATTCATCCATTCTGTCACCAGCCCGCTCTCTTCTCTCTTCTTTACTAATCTCGAGCCCCCCCTCCTTCCCTCCCGTCCCCCTGGTCTAGACCTAGGCTCCTGCATGCTCGCCCCACTCGCCCAGCATGCCAGCCTGCCCACCAAGCCAAGCCAGCCTGCATTAGTTCTTGCAATCCGCTCCCGCTGACAGCCAGCCAGCCAGCCGGCCAGTCAGCGCTTCACCCCCGGAAGCGAATCCGCCGCCGGGAAGCCGAACGCTGTACTATCATCCGTCGTCTTCTTCAACAGTTGCTTTTTCCCACTTCCGTGTCAGCCGGTGTGGTGACCCCGGCCTCGCCCGTCGGTTTACTCGCCTAGCTGTCACTCGCCACTGACCCAACCCCCCAAGCCTTGTCTCACTGTCGCTCCTTTCTTTTTTCTTCTTCCTATCCTCTTTTTTTCCTCCCGCGCCACCCCATGACAGTCCAGCCGCCGACAGACCAAGGCCGCCGTCGACGATTGCGATAATGCAGCGCGTCTCGGCCTTCCTGCCGTCATGGGACAGGCGCAAGAGGACCTCTCTCGGGATCCGGACCTCCTTGTTCTCTGCCTCCTCGGGCTCGTCCAGCAGGATCAATACCCCGACCACGGGCGCTGCGCCCGCTGGCCCGTCCCTGTCGGATCGCATCCGGCGCGAGGTCTTTTGGCCCTCCAGCCTGGACCGGGAGTGCGACAAGGCGGGGACCATCCTCCGGTCATTCTGCAGTCAGTGTCTTTCTCCGACACCAGTCTCCCCCCCCCTTCCCCCGACATTCTCCCCCGCCGACAGCCTACGCTTGCCCATACGCATCAGCTAACAGCCAGCGCCCGGCCGCCCCCGTCGAAGCCGACGGATGTCTTGCCCCTGCCGACGAACAACAACAGCAGCAGCCCCCGGTGGCTGAAGGAGAGCCGAGTCAGAAATGGATCACCAAGAGAATCCCTCCCCAGATAATCCAAAACGCCGCCGCCATCGCCGTCTTCACCTGTATGCGCTCCGGGCTCTGGATGACCGGCTCCGGCGGCTCCGGTATCCTCATCGCCCGCAAATCCGACGGCACATGGTCCCCCCCGGCCGGCATCATCCTCCACACCCCCACCCTGAGCTTCATCATCGGGATCGACATATACGACTGCATCCTCATCGTGAACAACCTGGCGGCGCTCGAGTCGATGCTGAAGCCCACCGTCGTCCTTGGCGAGGACGTCGGACTCAGCTGCGGACCGCTCGTCCCCCTGGCCGGCCCGCCCCCCGAGAGCGACAAGATCCGATGCAAGGACCTGGGAAACACCGTGTTTGCCTACCTCAAGTCGCGTGGTCAGATCCAGGACGTCAACCTCAACGGCTGCATCCTCACCGAGCGGGCGAATGAGAACGAGCGGTTCTACGGTCCTCAGGTCACGGTGCTCGACGTGCTGGCCGGCAACGTCAGGAGGGAGGTGGCCGAGACGACGCCTCTGTTTGAGGTCATCAAGGCGGCCGAGGGCCGGACCGACTTCGATCCGGCCGTTATCGCCAGGCTGTCGGTGCAGCCCGCGCCCGGGGACGCCATCCTTGTGGACTCTCCCAAGCTGGCCATGCTGACGCCGGCGACGCCGGTCACGCCGTCGTTTGGAATCCCGGGCGCAGGCGATCCGGACCCGTTCGGGGTCCTGGCCCTGGAGATGGCCGGGCTGGAGATCCGCGAGGCCGGCTCGCGGCTGCGCCCAACCAGCAGCCAGTTCGAATTCAGCCCGAGCCCAACCAGCCCGGCCTTCTCGAGATATAACAGCAGCAGCAGCAGCAGCACCACGACCCACAGCAACAGTCACACCACCACCAACCGGCAGAGTGTCGACACCTGCACCACCCGGAGCAATCGTGCAAGTTACATCTCAACCAGGACAACCAGGTCGCAAATGACCGACACCGGCACCCAGACGGATACAGCCAACACGCCGGCAACCACGCCAAGCCCCACGCAGAGCGCAGACGGCAGGGCAAGGTCGTCCTCGTTTGAAAACCTCGCCGCCCTTGTCGAGGTGGACGAAGTCGACTACACCAAGGTCAACCTGACCCCACTACAGACGGTAGTCGATCCCGCCACGGTTGATCCAGCTGCCGCTGATGGCATGGGAGCGGCCAGGTCAACTGGGCAGCAGCAGCAGGGGGGAGACAGGCTCTCGTTTGGGCCGGATCAGCCGGCCACCGCGAGAGGATCTCTCCACCAGACATATGGTGACGACCACCAAGAGGCCGAGTCGACCACCGATCACGACAACAACATCGGTGACGATGACGAGGAGTACGAGCATGCCAATCCAAACCACCACTACCACGACAGCGACCAAGAAGGAGAAGATGAACGGTCAGACGAGGACGATGAAGAGGAGGACGCAGAGAATGAAGAGGATGAAGACGAAGAAGAGCCGGTTGTCTACGAGGTTGCCGCGGCGGTACAGCCGACTCGGGCAGCAGCCGGCGCCCCGAGGGTGATTCATGCCGCCAAGGGATCCATCGTCACGATCAAGCGGCAACCACCGCCCCCGATTCCGACCAGAAGCGCGGCGCGGAACTCGCACTGCAGCATGCAGAGCGAGCTCCCGGCCACCCCCCCTCCGGGCCGCAGCGCACGGCCGTTCGTGCCCAGCATATCCGACCGCGACGACGATGACGACGATATCGACGACTACGCATCCGTCTCCAGCATGCAATCTTCCTCGTACACGCCAACCAAGGGGAGCCGATGGAGTCCATCCCCAACCGAGGAATCGACCCTGGAGGACACGTGTTCGGCCAGTCTGAGCTTGTCGGCCGACACGTGCGAGACTTCGGACGAGGACCAGCCGGCCGAGGGTAAGAAAGAGGGGATCTGACGCGCGTCGGCGTCAGCCAGCCTCTTCTTTTAGCACTAACAGAACACGACAGTCTGGCGACTCGAGGTTGATAGTCATGGGTAATATGAGATTTCTATTTCGGCCGTCGTGGCGGGGCACGGCAGCTGGGGCTTGGGACTTGGAGGGGGTCTCGACAGAACCTCTAGGGGGGGGAGGAACTGATTTTATGTGTATTGTTAGTTGACTGAATGAGCTCGAGAGGACAGGCGGGAAGGGAGTGTCGGCCTGATCACCTCTGGTGGTAGCAGCGAGGGCTAGTGAGGTCTGCCATCGCGACGTTATCTGCATAATCAGGCGGGATGCCGGGAGGGAGCCACGGGAAAAAAGTAAAATTCGGGGGAGACGATCCCGGAAACGATCCAAGCGCAGACACTCTATACATATATATTCCGGCTTGGGAGGGGATTTCGGTAGATGAATTACCTAATGGACTATTATCAGTTCGACTGGCAGTCGGGGCAGTAGCGGGCTTAAGCTTGTCAGTCGATGTTTGATGCGGGGCCGTTCAAATATTACAAGCGAGCTGGCTAGCCAGTTGGTGTCTGGGAGCGCTCGGACCATACCGGGGTCTCGGTCTCGAGGGGCTGGACCGCGATTGCCCTCATCTGATCCTCACTTACCTGATCGTCGTACAATTGGGGGCTGGGGATCTGCGAACACTCGAGCTTCGTGTCAGTTCTTCATGGAAATGGATCTAAGATCAGGGTTTTTTTCCAGTCCCACCCATCCACGCCTTGTAGATACATATACACATCTCGAGTCGTGAGCGAGGGAGACATCTACTACCCTTTCCCCTCTTGATACGTATCTCAAGCCACGCGGCGGCAGGGCATACGTGTATCCAGCCACGAGTGAGAGAACATCTCATC
>JAOYNC020052556.1:0-10999 GCA_025802115.2 Bertia moriformis
GGGGGGGGCGGGGGCAGCGGCGGGGGGGGGTGCGGGGGGAGGGACGGGGGGGGGGGCGGGGGAGGGACCGGGCCGCACGTGGCTACGGTAGAGGATGGGGGGGAAGAAGTGGCAGAGTAGGTGTTCACCCATGACGACTGTCGGGTCGGCAGAAGAGGCCGCGAAACCACGGCCAGCCGTGACTCGAGCAGGCTGGCTCGCAGGCCGGCCGGCTCTACGCTGTTGCCACTACCGGCCCTGCCCTGCCACTACCGACCCTGCCCAATCCAGACCCTGCCCAGCCCAGTCCTGCCCCTGCTATCACCGTTGATGCCGGGTCTGCAGATATCCTCTGGCTGACCGCCGTAGCGGTGGTACGATCGATATGAACAGTACACTCCGAGCCGTACACTACTTGGCAGAGGCTGCCGATCCCTGCACGCACATGCCGTCCCCATGCCTTCCCGCTCAACGGCTAGAATCTATCCAGGTATATATCACTGGTGTTGCATATACACGCCGTTTCCTCTCGGCTTCTTGTCTGGTGGGTGGCCAGCATCCGTACTACCGCCGTTTAGTAAACACATGCTACCACCTATACAACATGTCCCTACGGCAGTCGGCAGCCTGCATCCTCCACTGACGGCTTTGACTATAAACACGTCCACCCCACACAACATCGCCACATCTCCACAGCCCCCTCCACCCCCCCACCCCTCGCGGGGAATCCTGAAGATCAGTGTATCCCCAGCGATAGCGACACCCTCGCAACCGCCGCCCCCCAAGCCCATGTCCATCCCGTGGCAGCAGGCTCGCTACTGCGATGGCCCATATCAAATATGGCTCGCGCTGATCTGAGCCTCGGTGCCGTTGGTGCTCGAGCCTTCACACTGCGGCACGTGGGTCCTCTGGTGGGCCCAGTAGTCGGCGGGGTTCACGGATCCGTCGTCGTCGGGAGAGTAGATGCACCTGCCCGGCTGGCAGTCCTTCTTCGTCTGCCACGTCCACGCGGGGGTGCAGTATAGGACCGAGGTCCGGGCCTCATCGCAGGCGACGGCAGCCTGGTCGACGTAGCTGCACCTCGTATTCAGCCTCGGGATCATAGGGCGGGGACGGGGGATGCGTCCTCCGCAGATCGCGAGGGAGGCGGAGCCGAGGAGGAGAAGAACGGAGAGGGGGTTCCGAATCCACATTGTGTGGATAAATGGGTGGCCGTTGAGGAGAGGTGGGTGAGTGGCGGTCGATGGGAGGAGGGTGAGTTGCAGCCGAGGAGAGAGCGCCGAGGTAAGTTGGCGAGAATTTGTGCAGAGTATGAGGATGGGAAGTCGAGAAGGGACGAGTGAACTTGAGGGGGGAGGATGCGAAGCAGGATGGACATGGGGGTATTTAAATCATCTGGCGGCGTCCGCCTTGACTCCAGCCCCCCTTGAGCTCGGACACACCGCATACGTAATAGAGAGACCGAAACGGAAGTTGATTTCAGCCCCCCTCGAGCTCGGACACACCGATACGTAATAGAGAGACCGAAACGGCAATCCTAAGCTGACCCGGCTCTTTTTCTTCACTCGGGCCCCTCGACCCCGCCCTCGACGCCCCCAGCGCCGGCCTTTACCACGCCCTTCGTCAGCAGCAAATTGCCATACAGCCTGGTCTCGCCCGTAGCCACAATCGCAAACGCGCTGCGTGCGAGGTCGTAGAACTTGAACCGCTCCGTCCGGACCATGGCGGCGCCGCAATCTGCCCTCTCGTGCTTGGCGATCACGGCCCGAAACTCGGCCATGATCGGCAGCTCCTGTTCCTCGTCCCCGACGACGGCCATGCAGTGGGCGGCCGGACTGGCGTCGGTGGCCTCGTCAAGCGGCAGGAGCGAGAGGACGGCGGCGGCGGTGGCGGGGACGGTCGTGCCCGGGAGATATATCACCCTGTCTGGCGACTTTGCCAGCGAGCTGGCGGGGAAGTTGGCGTCGACGATGGCGATGGTGTCGCCGTGGCCCATCGAGGCGAGGACTCGGAGCAGGTCGGGAGAGAGCAGGGGGTCGATGCCTTTGAGCATGGTGGGGGTTGGGGGCGAGGAGCGGGATGGCAGGGGTTGGGGATGGAAAATTGGTGGGGAGGGGGCGAGATGCAGATGGTGCGCACGGGGGGGACGAGAGCTGCGATGGCGTTTTAAGCAGCAGCCGATGCCGCCTGTCGGGCCAGGAGATCTGGTCCAGGCGCCGCCCGATACCACAGCTACCGCCCCAGTTCGGCCGGTGTACTACAAGTGTCAGTCGGTCAGTCACAAATCGCAACTCGGACAGCCCAGTTGGTGTCCAGCATGCCCTCCAACCAAGATGAGCGTACTGGGGGCTGCAGTTAAGAATTGATTTCCTCACTTGGTTTTGATATCCAGATGCTTGGACGAAATTCGCCGTTAAACACACACTGCCCGACCAGATTGAGAATGAGCAGCCCAACGCCGCGTCAATGTTACATGGAGCCGATGGTAGTAGGGGACATGTTTCGATCCAGCGGCGGGATCTTGTATCCAGAATCCCGGTTAGCTCGCCAAGGGTGCCCTGCCCGAGTACCGTATCAAGGGCCGGATATGCGGCCCTCCAACACTCTTATGCTGTCCGACTGCCGTACCAAAGGCACATCTGGATCTGCCCCCCAGAACTCCTGTCTGCCCGACTTGTCGGTCGTACCCATGCCCGCACTACCGTACCAATGGCCAGCCAGGTCCGCTCTATATCACCAACTGGCTAATAAACCACAGCCCCGTCCCACCCTCCACCTCGTGCCCAATGAGGCCCATACATGATCTAGTCAGGGTACTTTCCCCCCCGCTCAAGCGACCCAAGGAACATTGACGAGGTCCTCTTTCCCCTTTCTAAACCTGTCGTTGCTTCAAGATGCTGGCCCCCGAAAAAAGCGACAAGTCCCTTGGCTGCTCTAAGCAGACCCAGCCTCCCTCGCCGACCAGTTTTGTATATGAATCTTGAATGGCTCCAGACGGCCAAATATCCAGGTTCCGGGCGAATAACAACGTAAAATACACCCCCCCTCTATCTCGTCATCCTCCCGCTGCACTCTGATCTACCCGCTGCACTCTGATCTACCCACTGCACTGCCCTCCGCCCATCAAACCTTATTCACCCAGCCACCCTCATCCGCTCCCATAACGAAGCCGCCGTCAGTTCCCGGCCCGGCTACGCTACTCACAATGACCCCGTCGTCGATAGCTCGAGCAGCACCCTACCCGGCCACACCGGTGCCGGCGGCTCTTCTAGAGCGGGTTGAACCCGGGCTCGAGTCCTGCCATCAAGAATGCCCTTCTACCCAATCCGCCAGTGATATAGTACACCCATCCGCCTCCGAAATGCCGAATAGGAGTCTGCCCGTATGTCAGGTTTTTGCCAGCCACCACCTTCCCCCCCCTCCAGTCATCCATTACAAGGATACTACCGCAGTAGATCACCATGAGCACGGCCAGCGCCTTGCATGAAAATTGTGATTGGCAGAGGAAGAACGAGAGATAGAAAAATCCAAATCCAAGAGGACCCGGCCCCGGTCCCAGCCAGCTGGACGCTGGGCTGTTCCTCATGCAGATCGTTTCCGTTCCATTACGGGTCCCGTCTATCCTGATGCCGTGCGATGCCCAATGCCAGACCACCAAATCCTGTCCCGGTCCCGTGCCATATACCGCCCCTGCCGAGTGTTTCCGCCCCTACCCCCCAAACATGAACTTGAGCTCGGCGGTGGAGAGCCGGCTGATTGCCCTGGCCCCGTCCTCGTCCAGGGCCGACTCGATCATCTCTTTCTTCTTGGCCTGCAGCTCCACTATCCTGTCCTCGACCGAGTTGCGGACCAGAATCCGATACACTTTCACCGGCTTGGTCTGGCCGATCCGATAGGCTCGGTCAACGGCCTGCATCTCGATGTACGGGTTCCAGAACGGGTCCATGATGATCACATGGCTGGCCACCGTCAGGTTCAGACCCGCATTGCCGGCCTTGAGGGACACCAGCATGACGGTATGGTCTGATCGGTCGCGGAATCGGTGGGCGGCGTCGTTGCGGGCGACCGGAGTCATGCTGCCGTCGTAACGGCACATTTTGATCCCGAGCTTCTGCTTTTGGATCGCGACGGTGAGCAGGTCCAGGAAAAAGGTCCACTGCGAGAAAACAATCGTCTTCTCGCCCGACTGCTGGATCTGTCTGATCAGGCCTATGCAGGCGTCAACCTTGGCGGAGGAGAGCCAATTCTTGCTGAGATAGCGAAAGTAGCTCCGGCGCGTCTCGAGGCTCCGGTTCACCTGCTGACGCAATCTCTTGAGTTCAAACGGCTTGATATCGGCCGCCTTGCCCTTTTTCTTGTCCTTTCTTCGCTTGCTTTTCTGGGGCTTCTGGGGCTTCTTCTGCTGCTGAGCTGCGACAACGCCATGGTCGGTTCCACGGCGGTTCCCGTTCCTCGCGGCGATACGGCCGCCGCGGCTGCCGTCGCTACTGTCGCCTCCATCATAATCGCCTTCGTCAACATCGGTGTCGTCAACGACAAAGTCCCTGAGGTTTCCGCGCTCATCAATATCGGAGTGGTCGCTGGAGCCGCCATCGGAGCAGACCTCATCGCCCGACCCAGACTCATCCGAGTCACTGACGTCGTCATCATCATCATCATCATCGTCGTCGTCGTCGCCGACTTCGATAACGTCGTTACCCTTTTTCTCCGGCATCGGCACTTCGGGGGCGGCTATGGTATCGGCCATGTGCACCCTCCTGAAGACGGTAAAATGGATGACCTTGTTTGGGTTGACGGGGCCTCGGCAGAGCGGGCATCGGATCGTCTCGCCGCTGTGCTGGTGATGCATATCCGCGCGCGGGCTCAGCTCGACGAGGCGGGTCACGCACTCGCGGCACGCGTCGTGGCCGCAGGGGGTGAGGATGGACGGATCCTGCACCGCGTCGAAGCAGATCGGGCACTCGAAGCTCTGAGACTCTATGATGCGCCGGACCACGGCCTCGTCAAGCCCCTGGGCCAGCTTCACCATCTCCTCGACGGCTTCGGCCCCGGCCGAGCCGGCCGGCGCGGCCGCCGCCGCGCCACCGCTGGCATCGTCCACATCGATGTGGAGGTGCGGGTGGCAGCAGGCCTGTCGCAGCCGGAGGAGCAGGACCAGGATGTTGGAGTAGTTCTTGCCCACGGTGCCGGCCCGGAGGTAGCGGCCGAACTGGACCTGGGATCGCTCCTCGAGCTGCTTGTAGAACTCCTGCTCGTCCTGGGTCAGGGTTGCATACACGATCTCCTCGGTCTTCTCCGGGAGCTTCAGGATTGGCTGGCCATCGATGAGGGACCGCTTGGTGCGCCTGATCATGACGGCGTGGATCAGGGCCCGGAGCTGGGACATGGAGTGGGTCGCCGTGGACCGGCTGCCGGTGCCGCGGGAGTCTTCCCAGAGCGGATGGAAAGTCTCGCGAAAAGAGGACCAGGTTCCGTACGGGCGGATCTGCAGGAACTTGAACAGGGAGAAGAGCTCTCGGACGCCGTTCATCATCGGCGTGCCGGTCAGGCACCACCGGTATACCGCCTGGAGGCTGCAGCATGCCACCGCCGACTTGGTGCGCTCATTCTTGATGCTCTGGGCCTCGTCGAGGATGACGCGCCAGTACCGGGCCTTGGACGGGTGGACCAGAGGGCAGTTCCGGTCCAGGTCCTTGCTCGTGTTCATGTCGGAGGCCGCGATCGCGTTCTTGACCCAGCTGTCGAGCCTCTTGATTTGCGAAGCGAGGGTCCCGTACGAGGTGAGAATGACGTCGTATCGCATCAACTCGTCCACCGATCTCTTGCTGGAACCATGGAAGAGGAAGACTTTGAGTCTGTGCGCGGGCCGGATCTTTTCCTTGAGCTCTTCTTCCCACTGCCGGATCAGCGCGACGGGGCCGACTATCAGGTTGGTCTGGCCGGGCCAGTCGTCAGCCGGCGCGGTTCAATAGGGAGGGTGAGGGGGGCGGGGAGGAGAAATACTGGATCAGAGGAAAAGGAAAAAAGGAGGGGAGGAAAGGGAAGAAAATAGATAAGGGGAAAACCCGAAGAGAGGATGGAGGTGGGGATGCCATGTGTACGCACCTTGGGTCCAGAATCCTCGTCCGCCTTCCGGTCGAGCATGAGACTGATGGCCGAGATGGTCTTGCCCAGTCCCATGTCGTCGGCCAATATGCCACCCTTGTTGAACCCCTCCTCGAACTTCTTCATCCGGGTGAGGGCGATTCGCTGATGAGGGTAGAGTGGATACCTCAGCCCGGCCGGGCTGGGGTCACGGTCTTGCTCTGGAATATCTATGTCGCCGAGGTTGGCGAGGAGGTTCTGGATGTCCTCGCCGGTCTGCTTGTTGCCTTCGCGGGGTATCGACAACGCGGCGGCCTGGCTGTGGCTCAGAGGGTTCCCGGACTTGTCCGTCATCGAGTTAAGAGTGTAGTGCGAGGTTTCACCGATGATTGCGGCCAGGTGATCGGGCGCGGGCCTGGATCCGGCCGTGGAGCCGTATGCGCTCCCAGCCGGGAACTGGTATCCAGCCATCGGGCCGGCCATGCCTCCCGGTACCTGTAGCTGGGATCCGAGGCCGGATCCGGGCCCAAACGACCCGGACCGCTCCGACGGGGCGGACCAGAAGGAGGCATTGGCAAACGGGGCGGCGGCGAAGGGGGCGGCGTCAAAGTCGGCGGGGTCGTCGCGGGGAGCTACATTCCGAAACATCTCTTCGATTTCGTACTCGGTCAGGTCGAAGCTGGCGATCGAGGGCGAACTGGACAGCACGATCGGGCTGGGCGAGGTCAGGTCAGGCACCGTCGGCTGGTGGTGGTGCGGCTGCCGCAATCCGCTCGAACCGGGACTGTCCACGCCGTGGTTGAACTGGGCCTGCAGCTGCAGGGCCAACTGACGATCCGCCTCCTCGCTGGCCAGCTTCTGCTGGTACAGCTGCTGGCTCCTGGCCACCAGTTCGTTGAGTTGATCGTCGTTGATGATCTCCTGATCCATGCGGTCGAAGAAGAGATCTAGGTCGTCGATCTGATCATCACCGGAGGTGTCCCGGGAGGAGCTGGCATTGGCAGGCGCCGGAGTGGTGCGACGGGATTTGCTTGGGTCGGTGGTCTGAGGGAACGCGAGAGCGGAAGAGTCAAAGTCTCGCTTGCGGTTCATCGTGAGGGCTTGGGTGTTTGGCTGGGGATACGGCGGAGCGAGGGTCGGCGGGGCAAAGGCCGATCGGGTGACTGGAGAATCGTAGGTCAGCAGCGGCGTCGGCGGCATCGGTAGCACCAGCGGCACCGGCGGCATCGATGGCATCAGCTGCATCGGCGGCGGCGGCGCAGGGAACCAAGACTGGTACGGGACGGTGTAAGCCATTGGCCACACGGGAGGGGTCCCGTCGCCGTAATCCCAGCCGGTGTCTTCGAGCGAGGAGCGATACATGATGTGGGCTGCCGAGTGGATTTGGAGGAGGGCGAGAGCGAGGGCGAGGGCGCGCCAGACTCGACAGCTTGGATGTCGGATGGGCTTGTATCAGGCAGCGGAGCAGATAAGTATGGCAGCGGATGGGGAGAAGTGGTGGTGGTGGTGTGGGTAGTGGCGGCGGCGGCGGCGGTGGTGGTGGTGGTGATGGTGGTGGTGATGGTGGTGGTGGTGGTGGTGGGGGAGGACAGGAAGTAGATAAAACAGAGAGATAACCCAGAGGAGGGAGACAAAGCGGCTGGGCGGGTCGAGTCAGGCTGAGGTGGCGGCCACAGGGATTGGCCGGAAGGGATATTTCGGGACCCCACCACAAGGCAACGAAAGAGTCAAGGAGCCGGAAATCTCGGCACGGCAGACAGGGAGGGCAGGACAAGGAAAAAGGGTTTGTCGCCACATCAGTGGGAGGGGGGGGATGCGGGGGACGTGCGCCGGACACAAAGACCCGGCAAAAACGGCCAAGATAGCAACTCACGGCCAAGGGCTGCCTTGGCAGCACCAATCCGCCTCTCCAAGGCCGCCATTTTCCTCTCGGTCTCTGATCTGGTCCGGCTCGGCAGCTCGCCCTCGACGCCCTCAAGGGATGCGACCACGGCGCGGCAATAGTTGAGGTCGTCTTCCAGGCCGGCGATCGCGTCGGGGGACGCGGGGTCGATACTGAGGGTTTCCATTGCGGAACCAAACCCGGGCTCGATCCGATCATCAAGGGGCAGGAGGAGGCCGGCTGGCTGGCTGGCTGCCGTGGGTGCGCGCGCGTGCGGATGGGCGAGTGGGCGGCAGGGTGGCGGAGATGGCGATGATAGGGCGTGGCGTGACGCGGCGGCTTTCCTTCTTATTAACGCGAGATCATCACACTAGATCACGTGCGGCCCCCCAGGCCGCATGCTGCAGGCCGCAAGCTGCAAGAACCAACTTGAGAACGCGCGAGACCGACTGAGGCTGATGCTGGGACTGCAAGGCACCACCACCGAGTCATGTGACGGCCGATATGCGGCCCCTGCTCTTGGGGAATCGAAATCCAAAAATAGCTCAACCACCGGGTTGAATACCCAAGCCGCCGTCCAGAACGGCAGTCCCGGGGGCTGCGGTAATGTAATGCAAAGCTGCAGTGGCAGGCCCAAAGCCGGGTTAGGCATCGACAGCCGGCCTTCTGGATTACGGCTAGTCGTTGGTAGGTGGTACAAGAGCGTGGCACGAGAACGTACCTGTAATACCTGTACAACGACTCGGCCGCCCGCTCGCTCCGCTTCTCTCCTGGATTCCTGGACTTGTGGATTCAGCTAGGCGGGTCTGTATGACGTACGCCGCCCGGTTCCGATCGAGTATGACGTAGACCAGGCCCAGCCCAAAGCTGTGCCATAAAAATCAACCGTCAATCAGGACACCCAACGACATCCCAGCCACCAGACACCGCAGCCATACACCGCAGCCAGACACCGCAGCCAGACACCGCAGCCAGACACGGCAGCCAAACACGGCAGCCAGACCAATCCTTTACAACTCTCGCGCCCTCGGGAAACTCAGACCAGTCGTCAAAAAAAATGTCCTCGTCCGCCAGCTCAGCTCCGGCGGCCACGTCTGGCCACTCAGCCCACCAGGATTCCAAGGGTTCCGGTTCTGGAATCCACGAGTCAGCCGACCAGCGTGGCCGAACCGAGTCAGACGATGCTCAGCCGACTCGGTACGACCAAGGCCAGAAGAACTCGCACCTGGCGAATGACTCGAGTACGGCCAATCCGCTGATCAAGTCTACATCTGGTGGTGATCGCGGCGGCGGCGGCGGTCGTCGTTCTTCCACTGCTGCTGCCACTGCCGCCGATTCCGCTGCTGCTGTTGCCACATTATGCTGACACTGTGCCAGAGGACCAGAGAACCATTGCCAACAGGCTAGCGGCTGAGGAGGTGAGACGGAGAGAACAGCCGAATAGATCCCGGCAGAACCGGGCCGAAAACTAACGGAATCTCGGCAGAAAAAATCCGAGCCTGAACAAGACCCCGAAGTGGCCATGGCCAAGAAGGACCCGACTCTCCCGGTAAGTCACATTTCCACACCGCTTCCCGCTCCCCGTTCCCCGCGTCCTCCTTCCCGCTTCCTCCTCTTTCCCGCTTCGCGCCAGCTCCCGTGTGCCGAAGCCGACCGAGACTGATTCGCGACGCAGGCCAAGTCGCATAACAACAAGCCATCTCGCGGCGCCGAGATCGATGCCGAGATCATGGAGGAGGCAGAGTATCTCAAGGAGAAGGGCAAGGCTTGAGCGGAGTGGGAGTGGGAGAAGAATGCGGTCGCTGGACATGACTACGGCGACATGAATTCTAAAAGGATACGGCCAGGCTTCTCGACCTACAGCTGGCAGAGTAGGATAGTCGGGGAAGCGAGGGATAACCCTTGGAGCGGGCAACCCACCCAAGGGTTCTCTCCCCAAGCACTCGAGGATTCTATACTCTACTTGAGGTGTCTGGTCTCCGTTTCTCGCTTTCCCGCTTTTGCAACAGATGGTGAGGAAGGGAAAGACCCAGCTGGCGGAACAACGATTGTACCCAGAATCCGACTACGAGACGTCCCCCGATACGATTCAAGGGGAGGAAGCCGGGCCAGGCGGTGGTTGTACAGGGATGAGGCCAGCCGAGCCAGCAACGTGGTGGCCAGCGAGGCCAGCCAAAGCAGTCAGCCCTGCCAGCCCTGCCAGACGATTCGGGATAGCAGCATGGACAGCGCGACCAGCAGCATGGCAGGCACGGACAGCATCGGCAGCTTGGCCGGCAGCCGAGCCAGCCGGATCAACACCAGGGGCCCTACCAAAGAAGAGGCCCGGCCTGGATATACAGATAGACTGGATACCCATCTATCATGACATCAAGGCAAATCCACCCGTGATTGATATTTGTCTCGAGGCTCGGTCAGACATGTCCTGTGCCTCGCCCCTCTCTTGCCGTGGCATACCTGCCAGCCACTCCCAACCACCCCTCATCCCCCGTGTCCCATCTCCCATGTCACATCTCCCATTTCCATCTCCCCGATTGGGTCTCGACCTCGACAGTCTGATGGCGCCTGTTGTCCGGGCCATGGGCGCTGTCTGACTGGCTGTGATGTGAGTATTATCTGGCTGCCAGTGCCAGGTCAGCCCATGTCCTGCTAGTTTTCCATGGTTGATGAGCCGAGACGGAGATGGATAGGCTGTCAGAATAGTTTCAAATCATTCGTCCACGCGATATAGCCTGGCAGGGCCATCGTCGAGGAGTCATTCGAAAATTACCCGTGTTGAACATCATACGGCCTAATCAAGGGGGCAGGGGGGGCGTGACTGGGAGGGGGGCTCGAAATGGCCAGGACAGTAGTGGGCGGGATAGTAGCTTGCAACTTGCCTGGAGTCCAAGAGTCAGCGAGGGAGGCCGGGGAGCAAGATGGGGAGATGAAAAGAGAGCGGGATGGGGCATCAGGATATGTAAGAATTGGATCATGCCCGGTCTCGACAGCGCACAAGTGCAGGCGTCTTTAGAGGGGATCATGAAATAGGGTTCGCATCAGAGCAGCAGGCGG
>JAOYNC020052660.1:0-10998 GCA_025802115.2 Bertia moriformis
GAGTTTTATCCCCAGACATCTCTGACTAAGCTAATTGTGCCGGATGTGGGTCCAGGGGGCAGGCCACATCTTTTCAGGTAGTCTCTCGGCGACCCCCCCCGCAAGGCGCTCAGGAAGGAAATTTGCCAGCTCGAGAGGGTTGAATGCTCCAGTGGATCTTGCCCTTGTCATTTTCTGTATTGATAAATCACTCACTCTCTCTTTTTCCCTTTCTGTGACTCGAGTCGAGGTCCCGAGCGGCCTGTCGCACTGCCCGCCAGCCTATACCCCTGGTTCTGGAGAACCAGCCGGCTACAGTCAGCAGGCTCCAGTCGACCTCAAATTCAATCTAAATAAAAACACTGCACCGGCAGATACTTTGCTCCTCCTCCCTACGGTCCACGATTGATTCTCCTGGGCCAGTACTGGCTGTGGCCGATGTACAGCTTGATGTTGTTCTTGGTCTTGGTGCCGGCCATGGCAATGCCACATGATGGCACCGCATTGTGTATTTAGCGCACGTATAGGAAATTCCCTCTTATTGCTGCAATATGCGGGCCCAACTTTGCCAGCGTGTTGGGGCCGGCACGCCAGATTCAGTAGAATCTGGACCCAAGGCATGGGGAACCCGCACACTCTGAAGCCTGCGCTCTCGCTCTGATGAGGCCCCGTCTTGGGCCTGCTGCCCCCAGTTCAGTCGCACCCTCCGCCGTCGTGCTATATGCAGCCAGCTGTGTAGCCTGTTTTCAATTGACCGAGGAAATGAAAGATGGTTGGGACTAGGACTACAGGCTTTTTTTTTTCCACCTTCCTGTCTGTGGGTGGCCCGAACTTGCCGCTGCCGTGCGCTATCCTCCTGCCGCCTGGTGGGGTTCCAGAAGCCCACAGCGAGCGTCTTTCTCAGCCTTGATCTGGCTCGCTTCCAGCCGGAGCTCCACCTTTTTCTCGCTGCGTCAGTCGCCCCAGCTGCTCGACCGACCGGTGGCCGGTCTCGAGTCGTGCTGTCAAGAATGTTTTTTTTTTGCCTGTCAAGATTCAGAAAAGAAAAAGGGAAAAGAAAGATCACATGATAGGGAAGTGTCCACTGGCCGGGCCACCGCTACCAAAGCCTCCTCCGCCACCTCCACCACGGCGCCGAGACGGCTGCAGCGTGAAGTCCGGGTTGTCGAATATGATGTCACGGCGGCGCTGCTTCTGGATCGCCCACAGGGTCTCCTGGTCGACAGGTGTGGCCAGTGCAATCTGCTCCCGCTGCCGCTGCCGCGGCTGCGGCTGCGGCTCCTGCCATAGCGGGTTGACCGGTCTCTGCGAGACCGACGTAAAGGTCGATCTATCCGACTGGGCGCCTGCGCTTGGGCGACGGGGACGGAATGTGACTGGACCACTGCCAGCAAGGGGGGGGGACGGAGGCAGCGGAGGTCCGCGGCCCATCTCCTGGGCGTAGCGGAACGAGTTGCCGCCCCGGCTGCTGCTCCCAACACTTACCCGGTTGGTCGAGGGAGGCAGTCCGCCTTCGGAGCGGCGACGATCATGGGCGGCGTCGGTGAGCTGGCTAGGAACGGAAGAGAATTAGCGCAGATCTATAGTCAAGAGAGGGAGAGAGGAGAGGGTAGGGGGCAGCTTACTCGGCGAGCTCCTCTACTTGGCCTTGGGTGGCCAGTGACTGTGACCGCTCCTCACTCCTATGGCCTTGGGCCTGCTCGAGAACCGACCGGGCCCCGTTGCGGGCCGCGATCCCGGTGCGGACCCCTGCGACGGCGTGGAGCCGCCGGAGGGTTGTGTCAGCGTCCTGTTCGTCCACTGGGGCAGGCTCGTGCCTGGCCCCATCAATAACCGGCCGACCATCCGGATGGTGCGGGCTGAGACGGTTCTGCGGGGGCACGCGCACGTGATCCTGCTGAGGGCCGCCGTATATCACCGTGGCGCTATCACTATGAGGGCCACCGCCTGTCGGAGTGGTGGATCGATCATCATGGGGGACACCTGTCGGAGTAGTGGATCGGTCATCATGCGGAACACCTGTCGGAGTAGTAGATCTATCATCATGCGGGACACATGTCGGAGTAGTGGATCGATCATCATGCGGGCCACCTGTCGGGGTGGTGGATCGATCCTGATGCGGGTCACTGTCTGTCGGGGTGGCGCCATCCCCATGATGGCGACCGCCAGTCGGGGTAGTGGATCCATCCTGATGCGGGCAGCCGGCTGTCGGGGTGGTGGATTGATCCTGATGAGCGCCGCCAGCTGTCGGGGTGGTGAATTGATCCTGATGAGCGCCGCTGTCTGTTGGGCTGGTGCTGTCCTGATGAGCGCCACCGTCGACGGGGCTGGTGCTGTCCCGATGAGCGCCGCCGTCCGTCGGGCTGATATGATCCTGGTGCGGGCCGCCGTCAACTGGGGCAGTGCCACCCCGAGGAGGGCCACCGTCCATCGGGCTGATATGATCCTGGTGCGGGCCGCCGTCTATCGGGGCGGTGCCATCCTGAGGTGGGCCACCGTCCATCGGGCTGATATGATCCTGGTGCGGGCCGCCGTCCATCGGGGCGGTGCCATCCTGATGAGCGCCGCCGTCCGTTGGGCTGATATGATCCTGGTGCGGGCCGCCATCTATCGGGGCGGTGCCATCCTGAGGCGGGCCACGGCCTGACGGGCTGGTTGCACCAGCGCCGCCGACTGCCAGGGTCGTGTTCTGGCCGTTCACGAGGACGGGTTCGGACTGGCCTCGCTCCGTGCCGAGGCCGCTATGATGCCGATGCGAGCGGAAAAGGTCCGTCTGGGGCACCGGCGCGCGATCCTGGCTGGGGCCACTGTCTGGATGGGGAGTCGTGAGAGCCTGCATCTCGTGCACTTCCGTGGCCGCTTGACTGGTGACATTCGGCTGCTCTCGCGGCCCCCGTTCCCAGGCCGTGTGAGCCTGCATCTCGTGCATTTCCGTGGCCGCACGACGGGTGGCATCCTGATGCTCTCGCTGCTCCCGCTCCCAGGCCTGCCGCTCCCGCTCCCGCAGCCGGCGCTCCCGCTCCAGCTGGTATTCCTTTCGCTGCTGCCGCTCGTGCCGCCGCTGCAGCTGCCGTAGCTGGTGCTGCCGTAGCCGTAGCAGCTGCTGATCCTGTTGCTGCTGCAGCAGCTGGTCCGGGTCAATGTTCTGCGCCTGTGGGTAGATAGACAGTCAATATCTGTTCTCGCTGCAATCCATGCCACGTTGGACCTCTCACCTGCTGCAGGGTCGAACTGGGCCCAGGTCCCGACCCCTGCTGGATCTCGCCATCGGCTATCTCGCCCGCCCCGCTGGGTCCGGCACCGCCAGCCGGCTGATTGGTGGGATCGATCTGGCTGGTCCCGTTGGATCGGGCTCGCCAGCCGCCGCTGTCGCTCGGCTGCCAGATGACTGGATTGAAGTTGCCATAGCCACCCTGGTACGCCTCCGTGCCGGCGCAGTCCCGCTTGTGGGCCTTGATGTATTCCCACTGCTTCCGCGCGATCACCAGTCCCGCCGTGGACAGGAGCATACTGGCCATGCTCAGCCACGTCCCGGGCCCGGCGTGGGGCGCGAACAGCAGGATGGCGATCGCAAACATGAAGAGAGACATGAGCGTAGCCAGACCTGCCGATCCAATCACGGCCTGGAACAGTAGCGTCGAGTCCGTGTTCGAGCACCCGCACGTCACGATCGTGAGCACCAGGTGGGCGGCCAAGATAATCACGTCGACCTCAAAAAACACGAGCAGACCCGAAAGCTTGTGCCGAGTGGCCGGCGAGAGGTCGAAATCGGTCCTGGTCGTGCCAGCCACTATTGATCCAACAAATTAGCCAGCGCTCTCCTGGCCCGACAAGGGCAGTCAGAAGGAGAAGAGGGGAACAAGAAAAAGGCAAAGTGGAACAGGAAAAAGGCCGTAAACGGGAAAAAAGGAAACCATATCCTGACTGACCTAAATCGTAGCCGACCTTGGGAGCCGAGCACACCCCCGCCGAGCAGGTGCCGAAAACTCCGTAGTCCACCCCGTTGTGCCTGCCGAGCGCAAAGGCCTGCGTGGACGGGGGCGACAGCGCCGGCATCAACATCAGGATCAGCGAAGCGGTGGCCAGGAACATGAGTAAACCGGCGGACGGGATCATGGTGTTCGTGTTGTCCATCATCCTCTGCCTGATGGGGTGGGAGGCAAAAGTCTGAAGAGAGTAGAGGTCCACGGAGCAGATATGTCTGAAGAGTATAGAAGTGCAGAGGAGGGTTCGAAGAGTTGCAAGGTATGGAAAATAGAAAGGTCTGGAGAAGAGAGGAGAGGTCTGGGAGGAGATTCCCAGTTAAAAAAAAACACAAGGCAGGAAAGTGAGGGAGAGCGCGGGTGGGCGGGGGGATTAAATGGGAAAGAGCTAGGCGGGGTGGAGGAGGGCGCAAGGAAAGAGGCCACAAGATAAGCACGTGCAAGCGCAGGGAGAAACCGGCCACGGACTGGATATTTTAGCAAGGCTCGGAATGACCAAGAAAGCCCGAGGTCGAGGGTCAGAGCGGAGAGCCGAGCCATACTAAGGCTGGTAGAGGGCAACTATCGGCGGGGCACTCCACTGAGTTCCCTCATGCCTGCGCCCACGAGCTGCTCTCTCGGCTATGCACATCTGCCAGTAGCTTGGTCCCAAGAGGCTATATGTATTGTGTGCTGCCGCAAGGCTGCTCAGCATCATTGCTACCATTCTGATTCCACCTGGCCTCGACCAAGCTTCCATTTACCTTTTCTCCTCCCCCTCCTCCCAGCTTGCCCCCCTCCCAACTTGCCCCCCTCCCAACTTGCCCCCCTCCCAACTTGCCCCCCAATTGACCGCTACTTCATGCCTCACGCTATCCTCTCGCCCTGCGTCCAGGCCTTGTGGGGACCTCTTTCCAGCTGCGCCTCTGCCTCAGACCCTCGGACTCTCACCCTCCTCGCCACCCAGCCCCCCTCCCATCGGTCTTTCCTGCCAACAGGCGGAGAGCACACAGGCGGAGAGCACAGAGAGAGAGCAGATGGCCGGAGAGTCGGCAGGCGCGGAGCAGCCAGGCGGAGAGCAGACACAGGTTGTATGCCGTCCGTCTTGCCTTTTTCTTTTCGGGTGACTTTCGGGGGGGGGGGCGGCCAATGATTGGGTGTATTACGCCGGCAGCTGCCGAGCCAGCGATCGATCGCCTAGCCAGAAAGAGCAAGGCGTAGTGGAGAAAGAAGGAAGAAAGACAGCCTCGGCCGGATGACGTGTTGGCTTGTCTTGGGCCCCTCCCCCGAGGCGCCACCGCTACCCATCACTCCAAGCCGCCATATTGCCATTGCTTCAATTAGGACGCGCCTGGACGGACCATCCTGCAAAAGGATTGATATGTGAGGGAGGAATAAACTCCTCCGGCAGACAGACCATGGAAAAGCGCAATTCGGCCGGTCTGGGGGGGGGGGGGCAACGCTTCGTGGGAAACGACCCCCCCGTGGTGCGGAAGTGCAGCTGGAAAGAGATCCCCAGTCTCGGAGGAGGCAGTCGAGGTCCGAGCGGCCGGGCTAACAAAAGCCCTCAAGGTAAGTCAATAGTGCTGTCATCGCGGCCGAGGTCTGACCGCGCATCGTAGAGCACGTCATGGACTAGCCGAGGCTGGCAGTGCTTGGCGAGTCGAGGGATGGTCGACATGGCATGGGCTAGCCGAGGTTGAGAGTTCATGTTACCCGAGACCAAGGCCTAGCGCAGGCAGACCGGCTGTGATGAGAGGTGGTCCAGAGCCCTTGGCGAGTGGAGGGAGGAGGGGCTTGGTCGATATTGGGAGTTTTTAGCGAATTCATAGGGTATGCGATAAGAGGAGGGTGGCCAATAGGCATGATATGGGACGACGGGGCCCAGTCGGAGTGGGAGGAGAGACAGTGACGATATGATGCGGATGGGAGGAGGTACAGCGGGGGGGCAGAGAATTAGCTACCAGGTCCTCGCCCAGCTGCATTGGGCGAGTCCGCGTCAGATATGGCAGGCATGCATCTGGATGGCCAGGACGCGGCGCGGCGTTGAATTGGAGTGGACATGGCAGCCATGGATTTCGGGTGGGCTCGGTGGGGGAGAGGGGCGTCAGCCATGTATCCAGATGGGCGGATGCGACAGCCATGTATCCGGACATGTGGGGCGCGACAAGGTATAGCACAAGACGCGTGTCAGATGGCAGATGGCAGATCGCAGACTGCACATGGTTGATGCCTGATGGCGGCGGGGGGGAACGCCAGCCGGCGGGATCGCTCTCGGCTGCTCGATATTGTCCGGGTACGACTTGGCAGTCGTGCGTCTGGATGGCCGAGAAGCGACGTGGCGTGAGCCGAATTGCAGCCATGCCAGGCAGGTATTCGGAAGGCCGGGGCGCGATGGCATAATCATAAATCTCATCCGGCACGGGCGCTTTACCGGTTGTCCCGAGTCGTCTGCGGACGGTATGGCGGCTGTGCATATGGAGGGCCGGGAAGCGAGAGGACACGACGCAACGCGACATTGAATCAGAGAGTACATAGCAGCCACGTACACAGATATGCGGGGCGTGGTAGAATGCTGGTAAACATGACCAGATGCGGTCAAGACAGCGAGGTCGCAGGAGACCGGGGGCCCTTCCGGTTGCTCGGGGTCGTCTGCGGGTTGGATATGATATTCCCATCCGGATCGGCGTGACGCGATAGGAGAAAGACACTCGCCAATTGGCTGTAGAGGACGCGAACCAGAGCGGGAAGGAGGGAAGGGAGGTCATTAAGATCTCATATCCCTCGAGATCCTCAGAAGCATAAAGGTCGAGATCGACGACCTCCGGCAGGCCCGGAGCCGCCCGGGCACCCAGCCTGCTACCTCGAGGCCGGCCCCGCCGCGAGCCCCGCTGGCGCCACAGCCTTCCTCGCCGGCACGGCAGCTCGCCGCCTCGATACCGGCGCCGCAGCCAGCAGCCTCGATGCTAGCGCCGCAACCACAGCAGCAGTGGCCGCAGTAGACCTGGACACAGCAGCAGACTTAGCAGCAGCAGATGTAGTGGCCGCAGCAACAGTAGCCACAGCGGACCTGGCCGCAGCCGCAGGCCCGGCCGCAGCAGCAGTGGCCACAGGAGCAGTAGTGGCAGCTGTCACGACCTACGGGCGAAGGACAAGTCCAAACAACCAAGGTGTATTAAAGAGAAACGCTTGAGGAGAGCAAGCGTTTCTGGAGGGGGGGAAGTGGGCTCTATATACGTGTGGCGAGGGGTACCTGAGCCAATGTACCCGGGTCGCTGATCCTAACAGCAGCAGCAGCAGCCGTGGCAGGAATAGCCGCCCCCGCAGCCTAACGTCTCGAGGCCGGCCCCGCTGCCTGCTGCCTCGAGGCTGGCCCCCTAGCCTGCCGCCTCGAGGCCGACCCCGCCGCCAGCTGCCTCGAAGTCGGCCCCGCCGCCGCCGGCTGCCTCGATACCCGCGCCGTCGCCGGCTGCTCGATACTGGCCTTGCCGTCGCCGGCTGGCTCGAAGCCGTCCCCGCCGTCTTCTACTACCTCGACGCTGGCCCCGGCGCTGGTGCCGGTTGCCCTAGCGCCCCTGCCCGACGCCTCGACGCTGGCCCCGTCACCCGTAGCCTCGCTGCCGGCGCTGCCGCCTGACACCTCGAAGCCGGCGCCGCTGCCGGACGCCTTAATTTCGGCGCCGCCGTCTGCTGCCTTGATGCCGGCGCCGCTGCCTTTCTCGCAAGCGCCGTAGCTGGCCGCCTCGACACCGGCGCCACTGCCTTCCTTGCCGGCGCTGTAGCTAGCTACTTTGAAGCCGGCGCCGATACCTACCTCGATGCCGGCGCCGCTGCTTCCCGCGCCAGCACCGTAGCTGCAGCTACTCTCCCGCCTAGGAAAGCTCTTCCTACTCAACCAGTCTAAGCATGAGTTCCCCTACGTCCTCGGCCCAAAGCTCTGGCGCCCTCGCAAAGCAGATCCAGTGTGACACCCAGGCCTATCAGGGGGCCATTGCCCCCTGTTCCGATGTCTGGGCATGACACAGCCCGAGGCTGACACATGACCCCACCCCACACCACGATCCCAGGGCGGGCTATTGAGCCCGCCCGGGCGGGCAGTGCCCCCAGCCGGGCCAGCCCCCCCCCCCCCCGGCCCGAGAAGCCAGCCGGGTCTGGGGTCATTTCCTGGCCCGAGAAGCCAGCCGGGCAGGGGACCATTTCCCCGCCCGAGACCCCAGTCGATCAGGAACCCCGATTCGCGAGGGCCTCGCCGGCCCGCAAGCAAGCCTGCCTCGGCAGCCAGGTCACATGTCAGCCTGCCTCAGCAGCCCGACCCATATGCCAGCCAGCCTCGGCAGCCCAGCCCACAGGCCAGCCTGCTTCGGCAGCTGGCCCACGTGCTGGTAGGTCCTGGCGGCTGGTCCAGCCTGCCCGCCTGGGCAGCCTGGCCGGCGAGCCCGGGCTGCTCTGGCTGTAAAGGGCCAGCCTGCCGGGGTCTCCCAGCCCAGCTGAACCCTGCCCAGCAGGCCCAGCGCGCAGCTGGCCTCGTCGCAGGGGGTCTGTGTGTCACCTTCCTCGGCCGCGGGTGGGTTGCTAGGGATGGCCGGCGAGGGCCCTGCCGAGGTTGAGACATGGGTCGGGGAGGCCAGGGAAGGAATGGGGCAAGCCCCACAGAAGCTAGCAGAATGAGATGGAAGGGGGAAATCCCGGAGGGGTCTCCTATATAAAGGGGTCGGCTCGGGACCCAGGAAAGGCCGGCGGGGTTGACAGATCAACCCCATCCCGAGCCCTAGCACAGAGACAGATTTTGGAGGAATATAAAATATACTCCCTCCTATACGAGCGTTTGCCTTATCCTGCCTTTTCTGAACCCAGGGGCTTACTTCCAGCTAGAATTACTATGCAAGTCAGTGGAATCAGTAGCATAGAGAATAGTTGAATGTAACGGGAGTTGAGGATCATAGGACTGATCCTCTGGGAAAAGGGGTTATTATAGCTCCTAGGGGTTTGTCTGTTACTAGGAGATATCGGCCAACACCCCCTTATGCCAAGACCCAAAGGTCTTGCCCTATGCCCCGCCTATACCTTTCCTATATCAGATCAACCACGTCCCATCAAGTATAAGCCTGAGCCCTCGCAGAAGCGTGGTGCCCCGGGCCGTGAACCTGTTAGGCAATAGCCACATGGACCGAGCAGATTCTGCTGATTCAATCACACGCGATCTGACCGGGCTGGTCCTCGAGCGCAGACGCCCACCAGCTTTCCACCAGGATGGTATTGGCCACAACCAGGTCCAAGCTGACGCTGCACACGATCAGGCTGATCACATGTAGTCAAGTATAATCTAGGCTGATATGCCGCCGGCTGCAGAAGGGAGCCCATTGTCCATCTTCCCGCAGGCGATAGCGGCTTCGCGCCAGCGTCAGGCCGAAGGTATCGCGCCCGCATACCTGCAGACTGAGCTGGACATGCCGCCGGCTCCGCGCCAGTCTCAGGTTGAGAGTATCGCGTCCACGTACCCGCAGGGGCTGCCGCCGCCGCCCCCGGCTCCGCGCCAGTCTCCGGCGAAAAGTACCGCGTCCATGTTTTCGCAGAAGGCGCGGGTGATGCCGTCCACCTTTATACTGTCACGTGAGATATATGCAATAGGCTGGTCTTTGATTGCAGGCACCTTCTGGCTGTCAGCCAGTATGACGGTGTTGGTCGACATCAGGTTGAGGTCACATGCAGTCAAGTGCAATCAAGGCTATCCATGTGCATTCGTGTATCCAATCACTTGCCAAGCTGCTTGCCATCTGGCGCCTTGATGAGGGGGCTGGTCTTCCATGGCGGGCCCCTACTAGATCTCGGCCAGGATGACGGTGTTCGCCGCCACCAGTGTGAGGTCAAGTGCAATCAAGGCCAGTCAAGTCTGCCAGATTTGCCCACGTCGGGCCGCGTCGCCTGGAGTCATGGATCTCTTCCTCACATGTTTTGCTGCCTGGTCAGACTTGCCAGACTTGCCAGCCCTCAGGGGTCAAGAGGGCCATCCGTCGGGAACAGCCTCTCCCGTAGCAGAACATGACATACTCTCATCCACAAACATATGCTGGCTACCTGGAGCCAGACGTGCTAGACTAGGCTCGGTTAATCTCTGTCTCTCAGCAAGATAGATTACCTATAATATAGCTGATCAAGTCATGGCATTACCAGTTTATATTCTGCTTAAGACTGTATATTGAGGCAAGTACCAGAGGTCTCAGTCCAACAACGAATCCTCCGAGGCCCAAGTCCGACGGACCACAAAACCACAAATTGCCAAAGCCCCCAGTCCAACATATATCTATCCCCCTAGGCTGTCCCACACCAGCTGGTCGCAATGTGAGCCGGTCCTCACCTCCTCGTCCAACTCTTGGTTACAATAAAGTTCCTTCGCGTCACCTTGCTACTTTTCCTAATCCAGACTGTGCCCACGATCGAGTCATTGAAACACACCCGAGGTGTGTTCGCACAAAGGGAACCTGCAGCTTGATACGGGACGAGCCACCCCATGAACGGCATACAAGGTAGCGCATGGCTTCTCTGGGCCAGGTCGAGCCGGCAATACAGGCGATGACGAGAAAAAGGTTGAATGATATGCCGTCAGCGCCATGTCATGGCCCAGCTGGTGCATAGGATGAATCATTCAACCCAGCCAGGATAGGCCATGTATGGCGCTGACGAGATGTCATTCAACCTTTTTCTGGTCATCGCCTGGATAACCGGCGCGATCTGGCCCAGAGAGGTCATGCGCTACCTTGTATGCCGTTGATGGGCTGGCTCCGTCCCAGGCATACCTGGCCAACCAGACCTTCAGCCTCCGACGATCCGGAAAAACCCGAGTAGTTGCCGGCAGATCAGAACCTCCTTGGACCCAGCAGAGCTTGGGAAAGCCCCCCCGCCCAAGTACGTTCCTCGAGATGCCCAGCTCGGCGTAGATAGCCAGCACTCTCAGACTTGGCGCTCCTAGATGATACCCAACCCGGCTCGACAGGAGAGAAGAAAAACAAATGCATTGCGGTAGACGGATTTGTATGTACAATAGGGGGCGGGCATGTAT